>CM029547.1:27194054-27210981 GCA_017141385.1 Sogatella furcifera
TGAAGATTGTAGGTTTTTCATTTTTAGAAAGTTAAAATATTGAAATTAAGAGTGAAAAAGGATTCAGATTCATTCATTTTATTTATGTAAATAACAAAATAAATCGGCTCAAATCCTATATTATGCAAGTCAAAAATTATACTATTACATCGCTTGCTTTAAAACTAAGTATAGGCTATGGAGACTTACGGAAATGATTGGAAAGTAGGATTTAATAATTATGTGAAACGTTAATATAACTGATGCTGTAATTACATAAAAAGGCGGAGTTTGGACATATAAATGTCCATTCTTGGAGAGGAATGCTCAAGGACATACCTCCCATTAACACTCAATCATGGGCTAATGTTTTCTTGATTAATGCGAATTGGGATTGAGAATTAGATGCTGTTGATTTTGCAGACTTGATCAATTAAAAATGAATGAGAATAATGGGGTAAATATGAATATGGAATGATAATGGAATTGTTCGGAAATTGAAGATGAATTAAGAGAAACAAAAAAAGTTAAATTTCATGAGTTGAATTAAAGCTAGTATTACTTGATAATAAAATTACTTCAAGCATGGGCCTAATTTTAATCGATGGAACTAAATGGAATGTAGTATTAAGAAGTGAAATAGTCAAATTAGTAAGTAATAATATTATTGCTCATATTTCATACCAATGAAGCATTGAGAATGTAACTAATTTGTATTATAACAGTAAATAACTTGAATTCGAAATAATTCGTTTGACTATAAAAATATGAATGAAGGAATGAAAGGGAAGGGAAGCTGTCATGTGGTTGCTCTAATTTTGGAAAGACTCATTTTCTCGAAAAGGTGTTTTCTTAATTTTGAGTTGAAGCTCACTCGACTCTCAATGAATTTAATGGAGCTGGGAAGGTTATTCCAGATTAAGAATAGGGGGGGGGGTGTATGATTAAGGGGCCCGGATTTTTTGTTTTGCGGGGGGCCCGGTTTGAAAACGTTACGCCACTGTATCAATGCAAAAACTCTATTAATTATGTTTTAATAAGGAAGATTCATATCATTCAATTTTTCAAATAAATGTGAGCTTGCGCCAATTTTTCATTTTCATGTAAGATAACTTATCAGCTGTTATCTCAAAGTTTTTGTCGACTCTCAAATACATCTGTTTGCGGTTGTCTGCTCTCAAATACTTGAAAACTAGGATTTTTCTAATATAATGAGCTATAATACTATCAATAGCGGCGCCGGGCAAGAAAAAAAGAGGTGGAAAGAAATCGAAGGATGGCGACATACGCGGCTGGATGACTGCAGGTGCGACTACCAGAAGTAGGGCCAGAGATGAACCTTCAAAGACATTATAGGATAAGGTCAACGCAGGCAAAAATCAAGGCGGCGGTAAGCGAGGAGGTGAGTTTTCAAATAGAGAATTTTTCAGACTATTGTTTTGGAATGTACATGGACTGTCAAATTATCTAAACTTGGATAATCGCGAACGGGACTTTTGTTCGAAAAATGCAATTATAAGCCTATCAGAAACATGGACATTAATACAGAAAGATTTATTAGAGTTTAAGGATTACAGTGTAATTGCAAAGGATGCTATAAGAATAAGTGCAACTGGACGAGCGAGTGGAGGTCTTTTAATGCTAGTTAAGTCTAATTTAACTTATGATATAATAGAGAGTACGGATTTTCTTCTTTTGGTTCATATTAAAGAAGATAGCTTAGATTTATTGATAGGATTAGTATATATGAAACCAGATAAAGTGAGATCTTGTATAAGTGGTCTGGAAGCAGTGCTGGAAAAACATGAGTTGCTTATTTCCTCAGTTCCATTTATTCTAGGGGGT
Organism: Sogatella furcifera; assembly: GCA_017141385.1. NCBI lineage: Eukaryota > Metazoa > Arthropoda > Insecta > Hemiptera > Delphacidae > Sogatella > Sogatella furcifera. Next base: position 27,195,879 of record CM029547.1, read on the forward strand.
GATTTTAATACTCGTATCGAGGAACTAAACCAGGTTGATGACGATAGCTTAGATTATACAGATCTTTTTACCGAGAGAAGTTCAGTAGATAAAATTATTGATAGTAATGCACATAGACTTGTTAGCCTGTTAGAAAAACACTCTTTGATAGTGCTAAATGGAAGATGTAGAGGAGATAGTCCGGCCCAATTCACTTATATAAGTAATAGAGGTAACAGCACTGTAGATCTCATTTGGGTAAATAGACAAATAGCTGATATCAGTTTAGACATGTCAATAACAGAGGAATTATTAACATCTGATCACATGGCGTTAATGATTCAAATCGAAAAAGTAACCACCATAAATAGGACGTCCCAAGTAGAGCTAGTAAACGAAATAAAAACTAAACTGAAATGGATAGGAGATAGAAAAATACAGTATTGTAATTTAATAGAAGAATCTCTCCTCCTTGACTTAGGGCTTAACTGCAATATACTCTACAACAATTTAAAAACAACAATAAAAAACTGCGCTCAGCAGTCGGGTATGATAAAGAAGATAGGTTTTAAACAAAGCACTAATCAGCCGTGGTATGATAGGGAATGTAGAGATTTGAAGATAAAGGTAAGGAAAACATACAGAGAACTAAAAAAGAGTAATTTTAACGAAAATAGTTTGAATAATTTCATATCAGAGAAAAGGAGGTATAAAGAATTTATTCGACAGAAGAAAGTAGCTTATCAGAATGAATTAAGAGATAGATTATCTAACGTTAAGTCGAGTAAGGAATTTTGGTTATCTGTGAAATATTTTAAGATAAGAAAATCGAGGAGCAATAATATAGAGACTGAGATATGGGCCAATCATTTCCGAGAAAAATACAAATTAGAGGGAGAATCTGTGGAATTTATTTTTTTAGATGCAAGACACCCCTTTCTGGACATGGATTTCATTAGAGAAGAGATTATTACAATAATTAAGAATCTTAAAAGTAATAAAGCACCGGGCGAAGACGGTACTCTGAATGAATTCTATAGAGCGTTGCCAGACAAGGGAATAACTTATTTGGAGGGGCTTTTCAACAGAATTATCAGAGATGAATAACTCCCGCGGACTGGGCTAAAATTATGATATTCCAATTATTTAAAAAAGGAGATGTGAAAGACCCTAAAAATTACAGATGTATAGCTTTAATTAATAATATACTGAAAATTTTCACTTCAGCGATAGGTCGTCGATTATTGAAGTGGGTGGAGAGCTGTAATCTCCTACCAGAACATCAAGCAGGGTTCAGATGTAACAGGGGTTGTAGAGACCATTTATTCACCCTAAGCGCTATTACACATTTATTTCTAGACTGTAAACACAAGCCTTTTTTCGCAATCTTTGTGGATTTTGAGTCCGCATTCGGATCCATAAATCATTCGAAATTATGGTATAAATTAGGAATTATGGGAATTAGTACAAAACTAATTAGAATAATGAGCTCAATTTGTCGCCAGGCAACCATAATTCTACATAAAGGAGAAGAGGAAATCAGGGTGAGGGTGGAAAAGGGTGTTTTGGAGGGGGACTCCTTATCACCTATGCTCTTCACCTTGTTTGTATCAGATATTGAGATTTATTTTCGAGATAGGGGATTCCATGGTTTACAAATAGATAATAGCAATGACATTATGATGCTGGCATATGCGGACGATATAATCTTTCTAGCCGATAGTGCTGTAGACCTCAGAAATAAAATTAAATGTTTGGAGGATTATTGTCAGGAAGCTGGAAAGGTTAACTTAGGAAAGGGAAACTTAAGGTTAACGCAGGAAAAACGAAAGTAGTCTCCTTCAGTAGGGGTAGAAGGAAGTCGTATAATTTCTTTTATGAAGGATGTAGGCTGGAAATAGTCAACGGCTACTGCTACTTGGGAGTATGGTTTTCATGTAGAGGAAAATTCAGGGAGGCTTCGCATAGGCTATTGAAGAAGGCTACGAGTGCGACCAATGCACTTATCAATATATTAGAAAAATCTAGGTCGGACTCCTGGTCCACAAAAACTAAACTTTTTGATTCAATGGTCTCTTCAGTAATCCTATACCGTTCGGAAACATGGTTCCTGGGATTCTGCGATAGTTTAGAAAAGATTCAGAATCAATTCTTTAAACGAGTTTTGAAGTTGCACGCGAGTACGCCGGGTTGGATGCTGAGGCTGGAGGTGGCAGCGATCAGTTTGAAGCATACAGTTTTCCGGCGTGCTCTACAATGTCTGTTAATCATGCAGAGAATGCCAGCGCATAGGTATCCCACTATAATGTTGTCAATTATGCGAGAAAAGTTCCTCGCAGGTGTTCGAAATAAAAATAATTGGGTTTCACAACTGAGAGATATGTGTCCAGAAATATGGGAGGATTATAATAGAGATTTACATCATATTGATAATGAAGAAATAGGAATGCTTTCAAATTTATTTAGGGATAGACTTAGGCTGGCGGATATAAATAGATCCCTTGAATCTGAAGCACATTCTTTTTACAAGATTCTAAACCCCAATTTCACTTTGGGAGATGAACTGAATGTGAGAATCGGCATTGAAAAAGAAAGATGCGTAGCACAGTTAAGGTTATCATCAGAAAGAATGATTGGCTTCTTTCTTGAAGGTAAGAGTTATATAATTAACAGTGCCGAACGTTGCCCTATTTGCAACACAAATGCAAAAGAGAATCTTGAACATGTTTTGCTATCTTGTCCTATTTATGAGAGTTCTAGACGTCGCTTAATTATGAAATATACCCAAAATGTAGTTCAAAATCAGGATAAAATAATGATATTGTTGTCTAATTTGTCAGCAGAAAAGATTAACAATGATAATGGACCTATAATTCACAAGCTAAAATACAAAAATTGAAATTTGAATATACACTTAAGTAAAGATAGTGATGGTGATCTCTAATAGAAATGTTATATTGTATTAAATATTATAGGCTGTGTTATCCGTATTTCTGTTAGCAAATTGGGAAAAAAATTATCATGGACTTTCTGCGTTAATATATTTTATATTATTGTTTAGTTGTAAACAATACAGCAATTTGATTGCTCTTCAAAATGAGTCGAGGAAAAATCTGAAATTTGATCCTTTTATAATCTTATATAATTATTTTAACTTATAGTCGCTCATAACTTTCCTAGTCATTTATTACTTGTTTTTATTATTGTTATTAAATCCTGTTGTTATTTGTTACTGTTGATAATCTTATAGGTAAGTTATATTGAAATGTTACATTGTTTCCAAATGCTGAGAGCAACTCATATTTGTATGATTATTCGAACACAAATAAAAATTATTTTGATATTTTGAATACTATCAATAACTAACATTCATATCCTAAATATCATGTTCTAATTACTGAGAAATGCATGAAGCAGCAAATAATACCATTCTAATTATAAATGCGTTTTTCCCATTTAGCACTATGCTTTGTATGCTGAAACGCGTAGAAAAGTACACACGATAATCCACCAGAGCGCAGCACGGTAGATGCTCATAGCGAATACAACCGTTGCATAAACTACTATTTTGGAATCAACTTATAAAGATAAAAACGAATCGAACTTGAAACAATTCAAACCTGTCTGTTAATTTAGACTGGAGACTGGAATAGGCTACAACCAGTGTTGGGGAGTAGCGCGCTACTTTTTTTTAGTATGTAGTGTAATGACGCTACTTTTTTAAAATAGTATAAATATAGTAGCGCGCTACATTTCAAGAGTAGTATGTAGCGTAAATCACGCTACTTTTGGTATGCATCAACTCATATAATCGATAGTGCAATGATAGATAATAAATCGATGCCACCAGCTGACCACGGCCACCAGTGGTCTGGTGGCCCATAATTATTTATATAATAAATGATCAAAAATAAGCTAGAATATCGTTATTTGCCTAATATTCCATCAATTTTACCCCCAAAATTACACACTTTTCAATAATTCAAAAGCTAAGAGGGAAATAGGTCTGTAATTTTCAAGTAAATTTTTTGTTTGTTCTTGATTTGTGAATTGGTATGATATGAAAATAATGGAATGGAATGATTTTGTAGTTCCATTTTTTCAATTACATTAAGGTGCATATAATTATAATTATTATACATTCTACAATAGTGATTCCTTAATCTCAGGGCTACTTTTATCACTGTTTTTTATTTTGAATAATCATCAAAGTACCTTTTTTGAATTATTTTTCAATGCAGAAAAAAATAATTCAAAAAGGGTACTTTGATAATAATTATTCAACATAAAAAACAATTCTATAATAGTATGGTCTATATTCACATTGATGTTATACAGAGTGTTTCAGAAGTAGTGTCGAGCATTTTAGGGTATTGTTCCTTGGTAGAAAACATACCTAAATATCATTTTCAAAATGTCTGAAAGTCCTCAATTACTCACACAGCCGCCATTTATGTTTTCTCATTTTCATCTAATCTTTCAATTTTATAATTCTGTAGTGGCCTTGAGAGGGTACTATAGTGATCAAATACTATGTACACATTTACTATATTGATTGACATTCATTTATTATACAGAGTGTTGCAGAAGTAGTGTCGAGCATTTTATGGTATTGTTCCTTGGTAGAAAACATACCTAAATATCATTTTCATAATGTCTGAAAGTCCTCAATTACTCACACAGCCGCCATTTTTGTTTTCTCATTTTCATCTAATCTTTGAGAGGGTCCTATAGTAATCAATTACTATGTAAAATCAACCGAGAAATCGAATAAAACCAGTTACAAGTTCGTAACTTTGATGGTTATTGAGATAATTAGAAAAATAAGCCAAAAAACTACATTTTACAACTTTAAAGGGATAGATTTAGGATATTTAATTGTTGACTAGTATTTTTGATTGTTTTATATTGTAGGGAATTCAATTCTGAAGGGAAAATGTTCAGTAACATTTTCGTCTAAAACTCACCCAAAACTCACAAACCAGGATTTTAAGAAGTCAAAACGCAATCTTTTCATACATGCTCTTTTTGTGTGTTTTGTCTTCTTTAAATCCTGATTTAAAACAGACAAAAAGAGCATGTATGAAAAGATTGCGTTTTGACTTCTTTAAATCCTGGTTTGTGAGTTTTGGGTGAGTTTTAGACGAAAATGTTACTAAATATTTTCCCTTCAGAATTGAATTTCCTACAATATAAAATAATCAAAAATACTAGTCAACAATTAAATATCCTAGATCTATTCCTTTAAAGTTGTAAAATGTAGTTTTTCAGCTTATTTTTCTAATTATCTCAATAACCATCAAAGTTACGAACTTCTAACTGGTTTTATTCGATTTCTCGGTTGATTTTACATAGTAATTGATTACTATAGGACCCTCTCAAAGATTAGATGAAAATGAGAAAACAAAAATGGCGGCTGTGTGAGTAATTGAGGACTTTCAGACATTATGAAAATGATATTTAGGTATGTTTTCTACCAAGGAACAATACCATAAAATGCTCGACACTACTTCTGCAACACTCTGTATAATAAATGAATGTCAATCAATATAGTAAATGTGTAGCATAAGCATAACGTTTTTTTGTTTTGATGGACATTATCTGCCTAAACTACACGAAAAAACATTCTATATCATGACTTTTTGTAAAGTAGCGGAAAAGTAGCTAGCTACTTATTTTTTGTAGTTTAGTTGTAGCTAGCTACTTTTTAAAAAAAAGTAGTTGTAGTGTAGTTTAGCTACTTTTTGAATAAAGTAGTTGTAGTTGTAGCTAACTACTTTTAAAAAGTAGTTTACCCAACACTGGCTACAACTAAATCTCCATGCCCTCCTAATTTTTGTGAATCTACTCTCTAATGTTGGAGAGAAGCCCAGCATAATTATTTTCAACGGTATCAACATTCATAAACACAATTCACATAAGTTAGATATAACACAAGACTACTTAATAACACACATGCATACTCTTACTTCTTCGCTCCTCCCAACGGTCCAGTGTCCGGGGGAGTTGTCATGTATAGTCTGTCCAAGACTAAAATGACTTTAGCTTGGTCAATATTTGTTCAAGAATTATAAATGTGGTCTTAATAGTAGATCAAATAATTGTTTCCTACAATTAGAGATCAAATTAATAATTTTTGAACTTAAATTGACTGAGCTTGAGTCATTTTCTCATCTTACCAGAGGGTCTTCTTTGCTAGGACAGACTATACCAGCATTGAGATAGCCTACATGTTGTCTAGCAAAGTTTATATAGCAAGAGTACGATACAACACATTCCTGAATCCTGACATAAAATATTGGAGGCACATACTTATTACCGTACCAATGTTATGGTGTTATGTATTACCATCAACAACATTAAACTCAAGCTAACCAAGAGTCCTATTTGAATGTGTGAGACAGCTATAATAAAAATATATTTGACTATAGAACTACATTTTACAAAACAACAGAATGCTGAATGTAAAATTTTCAAAAGCTTACTGTATAGTATTTTAAATTTACCTGGATAATGCCGAACACTCTGTCTTGAATGGGATACAGTAGAGATGGCAAATCTTTTTGATATTAAACGTTTAAACATTTTATTTTTCACATTAGAGTCATCCAAATTATTGAATCTATACAAATTACAACATCAACATCAAAATTGTAAGTGAAAGTTCTGTTACAATTATTCCTACTTTTGCCTCACGAAAACTAAAGAGCAGGACTTAACTCAGTTGTTATTGAACATAACCTAAAAATCAGCTGATGTGATGTACGTATCGATCTATCGATACCATGACCAAAAATATCGATAAGGCCGTATCGATACACGGACCCTCTGGCCACGGGAGTGCCTCATTAGCTCCAAGGATTAAAAACTCCACAATGTTAATTTGGGTTGCCGATGAAATTGGACTTGAGGGGTTTCAAAAACTCCAAAATCACAAACTCCAAAATCCCGTTGCAGGCTGATACACAGTCAGCTACACCGTTGCACATCAGTTCTCGATCTAGATACAGCATGTTTTGGAGACGTTCACTACGTTGCATTATAAATACAGAATGATACAGAGCTGTTTTATTGCTAGAGGCTGTATGAGATCAGATCAGATCAGAGATAGTTATCAGATACCATGACAAAATAGGTTATGTTATGTCATGTTTAGTAGTTGAATCTCTTTTTATTTTTTCTATTCATATGTTCTATTCAACAAATAATCTCTATGATTTAAACATAATAATAGAGATTATTTACTGTTTAATATCCAGTTAACTTAGGACCACGAATTAACATTTGGGTGAGTTTTCAGCAATATTATTCAACGCTTGAAACACATGCAGTATTTAATTAATTATCGATTTCCAATCTCATTGGATTGATTAGCTAGTATAAGCTAATATTGCCCAATGAACTCTTTCATGCTGTTCTACCATCGATATTGATAGGTTAATTTTTCTCTAGTTACAGTACTTTTATTTCAGTAACATTTCAGCAATTGCCTTATTCTATAGGCCTTAGAGAAACCTTAAACCACATGATTACTTCAAGACTTGAGTTTAGTTTAATATTAAGAACCCAATATTCTCATCAATCTGCATTTAAAACTTATCTGTAACTTTTTGAGCTTTATAGTAAACCTAATACTTTCTGTAACTTTTTGAGCTGTATCTGTTGCTTTTGAAATTTGGCAACAGGGATCATTCTCTCTTGTTAGAGGCATAAAACAGTAATTGAATGCTTAATTAGTCTAATAAATTATAGGCTACATTATGCTTGGTACTTGACTACGATGAGTAGGCTACTAGCTTTACCTAACTTAGCAATAATTTTAAGATTATTATTACTGTAATTTTCTTCCTTGGTGAAAGGCTTAAAATATACACTGTTAAATTGGGTTCTGGCAATAGATTATCTTCAAATGCAAGAGTTGCTGCACGGTGCAGAAGTCTTTAGAAAAACTTGAAGTTTTATTCCAAGTGGATTTTGACATTTACTAGGTGGATTCTAGCATTAGGCCTACAGGTGGAATAATTTTCTCAAAATTCATGCAACTCGTACAGCAGATATTTGCTCAATATTCAATGATTGAAATTTAAGTGTCAAGCCACAATAAGTAAATGTAAGTTTATGAATTATTATTTATAATGAATAGACAAAGTGTAATTAATTTCATCATTATTTTTACAGGCAGTTCATTCTCACTTGGAGATTTCGAATTTGCAACTGGATTAAACTTCAAATATTTTCTCCACAAAGATACTGGATTCCTAACCAGTCAACATCATACTGCATAAAGTAAGTAAAGTGAATTTTTTTTTAACTGTGTTTCAATAAAAATCATTGATGATTATGATTGAGTCTAATCGCCTGATCGCATGATTCACCTGAGAAAATCATGTGTAGAAATTCATTTCATTATTCATTGATGCAGTAGAAATGTATGATACATAGTGCTTTACTCATAATCTGAAAAAAATTATTTCCATAGAAACTTTTCTTGATGAAAAATTATTGATGTTCATTTCTGGCCTGGGACGATTTAATTGGATAATCTACGGAGAAAAGTCATGTGAAAAGTGATACATGACGATGTTATAGCTGGTTTTTCGATGATTTCCCAAAGTGCTTTACTCATCATCTGAAAAAAATTATTTTCATTGAAACTTTTCTTGATAAAAAATTATAGGTGATTATTTTCGGTCTAGGACGATCTAATTGAATAATGTACGGAGAAAAATCATGTGAAAAGTGATACATGACGATTTTATAGCTGGTTTTTCGATGAATTTCCCAAAGTGCTTTACTCATCATCTGAAAATTATTTTCATTGAAACTTTTCTTGATAAAAAATTATAGGTGATTATTTTCGGTCTAGGACGATCTAATTGAATAATGTACGGAGAAAAATCATGTGAAAAGTGATACATGACGATTTTATAGCTGGTTTTTCGATGAATTTCCCAAAGTGCTTTACTCATCATCTGAAAAAAATTATTTTCATTGAAACTTTTCTTGATAAAAAATTATAGGTGATTATTTTCGGTCTAGGACGATCTAATTGAATAATGTACGGTGAAAAATCATGTGAAAAGTGATACATGACGATTTTATAGCTGGTTTTTCGATGAATTTCCCAAAGTACTTTACTCCTCATCTGAAAAAAATTATTTTCATTGAAACTTTTCTTGATAAAAAATTATAGGTGATTATTTTCGGTCTAGGACGATCTAATTGAATAATGTACGGAGAAAAATCATGTGAAAAGTGATACATGACGATTTTATAGCAGGTTTTTCGATGAATTTCCCAAAGTGCTTTACTCATCATCTGAAAAAAATTATTTTCATTGAAACTTTTCTTGATAAAAAATTATAGGTGATTATTTTCGGTCTAGGACGATCTAATTGAATAATAAAAATCATGTGAAAAGTGATACATGACGATTTTATAGCTGGTTTTTCGATGAATTTCCCAAAGTGCTTTACTCATCATCTGAAAAAAATTATTTTCATTGAAACTTTTCTTGATAAAAAATTATAGGTGATTATTTTCGGTCTAGGACGATCTAATTGAATAATGTACGGTGAAAAATCATGTGAAAAGTGATACATGACGATTTTATAGCTGGTTTTTCGATGAATTTCCCAAAGTGCTTTACTCATCATCTGAAAAAAATTATTTTCATTGAAACTTTTCTTGATAAAAAATTATAGGTGATTATTTTCGGTCTAGGACGATCTAATTGAATAATGTACGGTGAAAAATCATGTGAAAAGTGATACATGACGATTTTATAGCTGGTTTTTTGATGAATTTCCCAAAGTGCTTTACTCCTCATCTGAAAAAAATTATTTTCTTTGAAACTTTCCTTGATAAAAAATTATAGGTAATTATTTTTGGTCTAGGACGATCTAATTGAATAATGTACGGAGAAAAATCATGTGAAAAGTGATACATGACGATTTTATAGCTGGTTTTTCGATGAATTTCCTAAAGTGCTTTACTCATCATCTGAAAAAAATTATTTTCATTGAAACTTTCCTTGATAAAAAATTATAGGTAATTATTTTTGGTCTAGGGCGATCTAATTGAATACTGTATGTAGAAAAATCACGTGAAAAGTGATATATGACGATTTTATAGCTGTTTTTTTGATGAATTTCCCAAAGTGCTTTACTCATCATCTAAAAAAAAATTATTTTCACAGAAACTTTTATTGATATAAATTTATAAGTGATCATTCCTGGTCTAGGACGATTTGATTCATGAACCTCCTTGATCTGATTGAATAATGTACCTACAGAGAAAAATCATGTGAAAAAAAAATACATGACAATTTTATACCAGCTTTCGAGTTCATTATCAATTGCATGCAATGACGCAATATTCAAGGATGTTTTCATTATTAATTAATTGATAAAATCATCAAACCAAAAATCATGTGAAAAGCAATGAACTATGAGTTTTCTTGAAACATTGTTTGATGATATCAATTGTAACATGAGTTGGTGTCATTTGAAACATTGTAGTAGAGAATCTTAAGAGTAATAAGAATAATCATAGCTTCCTTTAATAAAAGGCTATGCCCTAATAATATGTCAACGTCGCACTGTAGTCACAGTCTTTTCATATGAAAGCATTGAGTACAGATACAAATCATGCATGTTGACTTGACTTTTCTCTCTTGGAGCATAATTTTCATGAAAAACGTTCATGAAACTCTTAGTATAGAATTTCTTTTTGTGTTTATTGTAATAGGTTGTGATAGAGATTAGCAAGAAAGATTAAGAATAGACAGTTATTCATTAAAATAGCTTATGATTTGTAGCAAGTCAAATGGGAGAACGCATACAGGAAACGCATCCATTAGAACAGCTGATTGGAAAATGATTTCAATGCTTTTAAATGAACCCAATTTCCTACTGTACATAGTTGTCAATTTTTAGGCCATGACCTTTTATTAAAGGAAGCTATTGAATAATATAATTTTTTGATCTTTTTTTTTCAGTGAACAGAGTGAGATGGAAGAAGATTGCTCAAGTAAAGCTGTCACTAACATAATCTTACCTGATATCAAACATCTGATGGCGTCTGGATTATACTTGGGTATGGTCAATATTCCTTTTTTCTTTCTAATATGTTTATGGTATTTCCAATTGCTTCTATTTTTTTATAGTTCAAAATATTTTTATGCACAAAAATATTATTATGAGATATTATGCTCAATCAACTATAATTCTATCAAGTGATATTGATAATGATCAATCTCATGTTAGAAGGATGTAAATTTTGTCGAACAACCATAAAACATCAATATTTCTAAGGCCACTCAAAAATTCGATATTAAAGTTCCAATATCGATTAGAAGTTTCCACGTTTCTGGCAATTACGACCGCTTGTGAGCTGGTCAGATCATGCCATCAGAACCTCGAGGGAGGAGCTTGGGTCCAAACACTCAGTGGACGGAGTTTAGTTTTATCACAATTTGCTGCGGTACATTGATTATTCCTTGCTCTTCACACATTAACACCAGATGAGTGTTATACACAGAATGGATACACTGTTGCGTTCAAGGTAATTAGATTAGATTACTGTAATCTAATAACCTTCGTTGTGTTAACAGTGTGAGAATGCTGGGTTATCAAGAGGTGTGTAAGACCCTACACTACCTAGACCCTATTCACAACAATCACCACTTACTTGGTCCGGCATTTGAATCAAAAGATCTTGCATCATTTTCGAAACATCATGTACTCATTTATAAAATTTGATGGACAATCTTCTTGAAAGAAAATTTATCTATTATTTGATATAATTTTTTTACAATTCATCGTGTTATACAAATGTCTATCAAGTCTCATATGTAAGTTATTTGAGCCTCTTTTAATATGTAATAGAATAGAATTATGTAGCCTATGCATAGATATTAACTGTTGTGATCATTTTGAGCTTGATAAGAAGGGATTTGGCATCTTCTATATTATTACTATCACCGTCTTTAATAATAATAATTTTTTTTTTATAAGAAACACACGTTGCATCAAACGTTTGATCAAACTAATATCAGCTCCACAAATTCCATAAAAGGTACTATGTAGGCCTATTGCAATGATACTAGTGAATATTGATCAACATTTATTAATTATGAAAGTTTTTATGTCTTTTATGTTGTACCAATTCATTTTTGTTTTCTTGCAGAATCATTCAGCAGCAGCAGCTACCACCACCACAGTATTCGAAATAGACAAGCAAAATTAGCCTATCCATTGCCTCTGAGTGGGAAAGATATGTAATTTTCATATTTTGTTTGATGAATAAATGTTATTGTTAGTTATTTCACTTTCATACTGAGGAAGATCAAATGAACTTTAATTTTAATCCAAGTTTTCAAGTCAAATAGCATCTTTCATTATTGTTGCCAAGTATTTATTTAATTGTATTTCAATTTTTGTTAAAGTAAATATGAATAAGAATAAGAATGCTTTTATTCCTTCAATGCTTACATGCAATGCTATAGGAAATGTCAGTTAACAATATAATCCGAACCTTCATGTTTTAAATTATACTGTAAAATGTTGTTTACAGTATACATGGTACAATACAGACTAAGTAATTCAATAAAGTTCAAGCTGGTCTTGTTTATTGTTTGGATGTGACATAGAAAAAAGAGTATATTTACAAGTCATTGATTATTTCACTCTTCAAATTAAAATATATTCCACATAGTTGGAAGAAATATGTCCTTAAGTTCAATTCTTACCTTGTATTTTCAATAGTTTTATCGTTTTATGACGAATTGTATTCAGAGAAGAGTTTTTTATTGTGCCCCAAAATCTAAGGGCGGAGAATATAGAGCTGTCTTTACCAGAACTTTGAATTATCATTCCAAACCCTAAAGACCCCTCCCAATAGTTGTCTCACATATTCAATAATTGAATACCAAAAAATGTTTGCTTCCATTCATTTAACATTTTTAGATTTTACAATCACAAAAATCCTTCATCAAAATAGTTTTTTCAGCTACTTTCACGTAATATTTGAATACCAGTTTTTCTGAACCATCATCCTACTGTTACATGTAACTACATTGTAAAGAAAGTTTACTATGTGAAATTGAAGCTCATATCAAAACATTATCAAATACGAACATCAAAACAGGAAAATTTAAATTTTGAAAATCTACCAGAGATATAATCTAATTTTCTCTCTCTCTCTCTCTCTCTCTCTCTCTCTCTGGACATATATGGACATATATATGTCTAAACTTCGCCTTTTCACTTAGATAACTTACACTCCTTATTCATTTTGAAGATCTTCGAACTAAATTTTGTATAAATTTCTCATTCATTACGTCACCGTTTTGTATTTTTATTAGAAGTTTCTATTTTGTGAAATTTATAAGATAATTTAGTTTTACTCATTCATATTACAATGTAGAATCTAAGCCAAATTTTGTTATCTATTTGAATAAAGTAATCTAATCTAATCTCTCTCTCTCTCTTGTAGAGGGGATCTGGAGCTCTAAATTCGCCCTGAAAAGGGTATTCAATCAATCAATTCTTTTCTAATATTACTCTAATTTTTAATTATTTTTCAAGTTTTGAGGCAGTGTCTCATACTCTTGAGGATATCATGAAGTATCATGTCTGTGTTGTGTCCGCCAGAACATATTTTGATATAGCTAAAAAACACGTGACTCTTAACTTTTATTACGATTAACATATCTATTTGAGATTCAAACAGTTTTAAATTGTGTTGTTAAAAGTCCTTTGCACGTAATTAGGCTATGTAGGCTTCTTCCATTCCTATCAAGATATAGGTGGGTAGTATCAAGATAGAGGTGAGTAGTTTGAAAACCAATACCATAGTCTAACTATACAGTATACAGCTTAGTATATCTACGCCAATACTAAGGTGGAAAAGATGAGAAAATAATTTAGAAAGAGAGAAATTGATCAAGAAGAAAGAAGATGATGAGTAGAGCATTATAAAACCAGTGATTCATTTACTCCTAGGTTATGATGTTCAAGAAACATTTAATAAGAGAGAGTCTTGTATAAATTAGATTCTTCCTGAATCATTTTTATGTAAGACAGCTCAATATTAGCGTTTTCTTATGTGGAAAAATGTAGAAGAGATACTCGAGAGAAAAAAGTGATGACAGTCATTATCACCAGTTTCAATATTATTCAACGAGTGCTTCCTCAATATAGTATAAGCCCAAGTATAAGCATTTTATTCTTATTCTAAATAAGCATTCTCATGAAAAAATTGTGCAATCAAACTATAATAGTTACGTACCGTACCATGGAAAATATCACCAACAAAATAAAATTTATGAATTGGAGAATCATTCTAAAAAAGTTTAATAAGTTTGAAGACACTGAATTAATTTAATCAACAAAAATGAAAAGCATTGTGACCATCAACACCCAATCAATGTCTATAATGTACTATGTGAATGGATTTTTGCTGTGAATGGAAGTTCAAAAGAAAAATTGTTATAACTTTGTTAGTCTATAGGGAAATCATTCAAATTGAAGTCTATACTATAGTGAATAGTAACTGACGCCAATTACTTGGGCGGTTGGCGAATGACAGTTATTAATTCTCAGCTCTCTCAGGACAGTTGGCGAGCTGTCTGCGAGAATACAAAAACGTAAGTAACCACAGCTATACTAATTCGTTATCGAAGACAGATTCGGACTGTCCTAACTGCAGCTAAGCATAATAAAATTAATTTTCCAACTGCCCAACTAATAGGCATCAGCTAGGCCTATATGATTTTTTTTTAATTTGTTGGTGTTGTTATCAATATACGTCTGAAAACCCGTCACGCACCCAAATTTTTATTCAAACCTTCCACTTCGACTGGCTTTGGCGCGCCGCTTTGCCATTGGCCAATCATTGCGCCAAGGCATATGATTCGCAGGAAACGGCGGGCTTTTGAATTTGAAGACGGCCTTATATCAGATAGACTGAAAACAGCCATTTGCTCTTTATAGTGAATGCAATCATTAGATAATTACAATATCATCATTTTTGAAATTTACGTAAAAATTTGTTTGTCCAAAAATCAATAGTGATAATTTTTGGATCAAGTTAATTTATGTTACTAGTTGAATTATATGAC
>CM029547.1:27211481-27270572 GCA_017141385.1 Sogatella furcifera
TGACACATGATACAACCACACAAATTCTTTCAACGCTTGAGTAAGACTGACTGGTAAACCCAACCATTCCGAATATATAGGCTTCTGAGAATTAACAATAGAATGCTAGAAAGTTCTGGCATTATCACTTTGAGAGGGTTCTAGATAAGCGCTTGTTTACAAAACAATGTGCTTGTTTGTTGACACAAAGCCTCCCCATCCCCGCCTTGTCCATCACTTGTTGTGTAATCATCTCAAGGCCATCAGACACTGTTAAATCTCCATAACACTGCTCCCTCTCTTAGAACTGTTCTGTCCCAGAACAGTCCAGATCCATCCTGGAAGTACAAACAGTAGAAGTTGGCACCAATGGATCAACTTGTGTAACCGCCTCATGGGTTGAAGACACAACAGGTGACGTTGATTCCAGTGTCCTTGAAGATTCTTTCCAATCATTGGTCTCACAATCTTCATGTCCAAATGGGTCATAGCCACAGCACCAGTCTTGGGATTCCAAGCTGCTTCACTCCCAGGAATTGAAGGTGCGAGTTTAGTAGATTTCTCGCATCAGACTTTGCCACAAAGCCTGATTATGTTGACTCCTGCTGGGGTTGGTCTTTTGTCACCAAATAGAACAGATGTTGGTTCTGATCCTGAAGATGAAGTGCTTTCCCACAGCCGGATTCTTGGAGATTCAATTCATCCAATCTTCCAAACTTTTGTCCTGAAGACTGTAGCAATTCCTCTTGAAGCTCCCAGCATTCCTAGCAATGCAAAGGTGTGCCAAGGCACAAGGCCAAGTCCTGGTGACTGATGGTGACATTTCCTTCTTCCAGTGACATCCCTAGGTTGGCCATGAATCCTTCAAAATCAGAGATGGCAGGATGAAGAGCCTTGATTTCTTGAACTCCCCTTGCAGCATTGTCTCCATGATAAGGTGCCAGTCGGTTGAAATGAACAATGTGTGGAGTACCTCTTGGTTTCTTGATCCTGTAGACCACATCGTTATTGATCCTTGTGACCACTTCATAAGTCCATCCCAGGAGGTTTGCAACTTGGGAGAGTATCCACGATGTCGTTGAGGATTGTACAAATCCATACCATGTCACTCAGCCTGGTATCCTCCATGGTTGGCCTTAATGTCATAGCGCTGCTTCCATCATGTCACTGGTTTCCTGGATGATGGTGTGGACGGTTGCATGAATCTCATCCATCTGCTTCCGGAGCTTGCTGGTGTAGTCTTCTTTGTCTCCAAGTCCTCCCCAGGTTTGCATCCACACTCCAAGTCACAGGGTAGTTGCATTATCTCTTGTGCCCAAACACTATTCTTGCTGGAGTTATCCTTGTAGTCTCATTGACTGCACTTCGGCATGCTGCCATCAGGAAGAAATGCAGGTGCTGATCCCAGTCCTGTTGATGTCCAGATACCACCTTTGATAGAAATGCAGAATAATTCACTTGTTGAATTAGATCAAAAGTTAAGAATTCCAATACCCTGAGTGCTTTTAGTTCATTCTCATAGTACCAAAAAAAGACAGTACTATTTGTGTTCAATTGCAGCTGTGGAAGTCATTGATTGGAAAAAGTCGCATTTGGCTCATATTTTTTATCATTATCATTGCATTTTAATATCAAAATAATGATAATAATAGAGGAGACTATGTTACACAAATTGAGCCCAAATACGATCAGACAATTATTATCTCTGGAGGGATCTTGGAATATGACATTTATAACTCATCACAAAGATAAATGAAAAACTGGGAAAGGTGGAAATATTAGCTTCTCTCAAAAATACAACTTATTTAAATCAAAGCTCGGTCCTTGTTCAAGATAATGGGTTGAATTTAACACAAATTTCCTGGAAATGTTATTGGCTAGAATAAATATAAGAAATCTATTCTCTATCTGACGCTTTGTTTTTTTTTGTGACTTGCAAAAAAAAAACTAAAAACAGAAACCAAAATTCAGTTGTTTTTCTTGTCACTCTGTATTATGCACACTCTCAGAATCTATATTGCAAACTTATATTGGACTTATTTGGGATGCCCAAAGTAGATTGAGACGATTTCCAGCCTTGACATTAATTTTTTTGAAGTTGCAAAAAGTCGAATTTTCCTCTGAACTATATACTCTAGTACAGAAAACTTACAAATTTTTGAAAATTCATAGCTCGGTACTCATTGATCGTAGAAAAATGAGATGGATACTATTCTCTTGTGAATTTTATGCCCAAAAAATAGTATGATTATTTTTCACCTAAGAATGGTTCCTTTCAAAGCAAATTGCAAAAAAACTAAAAAAGGAACCAAAATTCCGCAGTTTTCCGGGCAATCTGTATAAAATGGTACTCAGGATCCGTCGAATTCGCATATTAGTCTTACTTGAAGTGCCCAGAGTGAGTTGAGATCATTTTCCGGTCTTCATTCACCTTCTAGGACCTAGAATTTAAATTTTCCGGAGCGATTACTATAGATAAAAGGGGGTGAACAACAATGGGCTGTGGGGGGTTGTTGCACCAAAATAGCGCCTGGCAACATCCGGATTCATAATCAGCATGCTTTTCTGAATAGGAAACCGTTGAGAAAGTGCGGTCCTCATATTTTGCATACTCAACTACCTCCAGCCCCTGGTCTACACCGTATTATAGAATCCGTGGTTGTAATAGTGTTAGTGTAAGTAATAGTAATAATAATAATCTCCTCTTCTTTATTTTTCTACTGAGATAAAGTATATTTAAACCACAAATATTACTTTTTTGTTATTTATTGAAAGTTATTGATACAGTAAATGTATTCTCATCTTAAATTAGAGGACTGTTTAGTATGAAGTTTGTTTAAAAATATTTTATACTTTTTCTTTGTCTGGCAGCACACTGCTAAACTTTGCGGTCGATATCCTAGTTTTTTCATGTGATCCAGACGCTCCTAAAAATGAAAATAAATTATTATTATTATATAAATAATGAAGTATGTAGGCTATTATTATTTATATATTATATACTCTATAATATCATCATGTTCAATTGAACCCATTCTTATTGCAAACTTAATAAACAAAGAATAATATTCTACTTTTTCTATTCTAAAATTGTGTGTAAATTTTTAATAAAATCTCTATAATTATATAAAAGCGAAATGGCACTGATTCATTCATTCACTCATGAGCAGAACTAAAAACCTACCGAACCGAATGCGTTCAAATTTGGCAGACATGTTCAGTGTTGGACCTCTAGACGCCTACTAAGAATGGGTTTTTGAAACTTCCCAGGGGTACGCCAAATATTTGTGTTTTTCATAGGCGTAATTTGGGGGGGGGCACGGGGAGGCAGTTGCCCCCTCAAACATTCCCATTGCCCCCCCCCCCACCCAATAGTCCAGTCAAATTAAGCAGCAAAATTAAAAGTCGGAGGACCCAGCTGAAAATTTGCAGATAATATGATCAGAAAAGGGCGCTGAATAACATACTGAAAGTCCCCAAGAGTCCCAGTATATTATATGTCATATAATTCATATATTATACGTCAAATTTTATGAAAAATTCCAATTTCCAGATTGTAATGGTACTGTGTGTAATAATACCTCATCGTTGAAATCAGAAGATCTTTACATTAGAGTGACTCCCAAACGGCAACCTGTGGGCGCAAAAATCTGAAAATCATAATGAAATGTAGAGGAAATCTTCCTCTTTCAGATGGTTGGTAATTGAATTACAAGATCTGAAAATTGGAATTTTTTATCTAATTTGACATACAATATATTTCATTTCATTTTATATCGCTGCCATGAGCTGAGAACAATGAGCTATCACAAAATCCGAATTACCGTTCAAAAGTTACGAATATAATATAACTTAAAATATAGGGGATGCTGTTGAATCCTATGATATTTTTAGTCTCATAACATTGCTCATGACAAGGGTCTCAGGAACATAATTCCAGAAATATAAGCAAATACCGTAGTTTATCCCAATAAGTTTTTGTGTTTTAATATGCAATTTTTTAGGGTTTTGGGGGTGTAAGCGTTATTTTAAATCGCTGTAGTTCAAAAAATATTAAACATAGAAGTGTGAAATTGGTCTCAAATGAAAGAAAAATGAATTTCGCCAAGAGATATTTGAAATACGATAATGTACGGGGGCTCAATTTATAGTGACAAACTTTTTAAGTAAGACAAATTTCAAAATATTAATCCTATGAAAAAATTACCAATTTTTAAAATAACTGTATCTCCAAAACATTCAATGATACAAAGTTGCAATTAGTTTTATTCTTCGCAAAATTTTATTGTCTACAAAAACGTACCTATAAAATTTTCTCGTCCATTTTTTCTGATCATATCTGCAAATTTTCAGCTGGGTCCTCCGACTTTTACTTTTTTGGCTTAATCTGACTGGACTACAATATGATTTCAAGATTCTCATGCTTAAGAAGAATAAAGAACTATTCTTGAAATACAATAGGTCAGGATAGAATATCCACTATAACCAAGATTTACTTTTTAACATTATAAAACTATTTTAAGACTATAACACTTCTCAATTAAAACTATAAATAGTTTATGAAATCAGATTTAAATAATCTAGACACATTGATTCTTCAAATGCAATTGATCATTCAGTTTTGTTTCATTCACACCTGATTTCTGAGTTTGTGGGTCATTTTAGATTTCGGCTGTTTATTGACTGAACACGTTCTATTCAAAATTAAATCATCTACAAGTTTCACCCACAGAAAGTAAGTTGAAGCATCAGGTAACCATGTTAAACCTCTTTGAACTTGAAAAATACTGATTATTTTCATATGTTAGCAAATATATCAATATTCAATAACCACTGCAGATACGAACTTCTAACCAGTTCTATAGTGACAAGTTCTCAGTCCTATAGAAAAATTATTCTTTATGTACGTAATCACACGACACAAAGCTATCGAATTGTAGACTATTATTCACACTCAACAAGATTAGTCTAGCTTTTAATTAAAAAAAACTTATTTATAATGAAATTCTGACTCAGGGATTTGAACTAGACCCCTGTACTTGGTATCATTTGGAGATAATAAAAAGGAAGGTTCTAATCTATAGAAATTTATCTTACCCTCGAAAAAAACGCGAAAAAACCGTTTGAGGTTTTAGAAAAACTTAAAAATCACTTTTTTCAACTTTGATTGCTAAAAAATACTGCTCAATAATCGACTTTGGCATGTAGAATACCTTAAATTGATGTGAAATTATTTCCTCTTACCAACAATATCTTCAAAATTCAATTTTGACAAATGATTCTTGAGATATTCATTATATAATGACTTTGAGTAGGCCTACTTGAAAAATATTTCAAAATCTATGAAGTTAAACCTATCGTGGGACACTCTGTATATCATCAATATTTTTTGCTAAAAAATAGGGATTTCACATTTGATTGACCACAAAAAAGGCCTCCTAAAACAGTTTTGAAGTACTCTTTCACAAAATTTCCCGGGGGGAGGCCCTCCCAGGCCCATTACAGCCAACAGTATTTGATTCAGTTTGGTATTGAAGTAGAATACAAAACAGTATCTCAGAATACATACATAACAGAATTATCAGTGATCATTAAACCACTACCCAGAAGCAAATCTTGCTTAGTAAACCACTACCCAGAGGCAAATCTTGCCCCCCCAATGAAAATTTTTAATTTACGCCCCTGGTGTTTTTCTATAGTTTTTCGGCATTTTCTTTATTTTTCGAAAACCAATTGGTAGAAAATGTTGATATTTAGAGGGCAGGTTCAGATAAGGTCTAGAAATGTTGTTTTAAAATATTTTTGAAATCCGTTCTAGATTAAGCAAGTAGGCTAATAAGTTTTTTAAAATTGTAGATGTATTGCGGGTTGCAGTGAGATTATAGATGAACTAATTTGGAAGATATTGAATAAAGTTTTGAACTATGTCCAATATACTTCCCAAGGTTACGCTTAATATTAGCGTTTTACTATTTTCCGGAATTTTTCTTAGATTTTCCGAGAATAAATTGGCAGAAAATGTTGAAATTAAGTAAACAGGTCCAAATAAGGTCTAGACATGCTGTGTTCAACAAATTTCGAATCCCTTCTGAACGGAATTTGCAGGCGAACGAAGCGAGCCTGTTTGTCTCAGCTGACACTGACAGAGGTTTTGCAGGCGAGCGAAGCGAGCCTGTTTGACTCACTTACACTGCCTATACTGTCGGGTGTCCAGGGGGCGGAGCCCCCTGGCTAGGTGGAGAAGGCGAGCGAAGCGAGCCTACAGGCTAGTATTTAAATAGAAGTGAGCCCATTACTACCTAAGGATGAGCAACATTACTCGAAACGCGTACGCGACTCAAAGAAATCGTGGGCTGCAAAGCAAGTATAAGTACCATACATTACTCATCAATATTAAAATTTTTCTATTTGGACTATAAAATGAGATCTTAAATAATACTTCCTCCTCAACTATTCAAAACTGGCCGTCTATTATTATCGATGTCTAGAGGAATTTGGCAAACTATAGAGTTCAAGTATTCTGTATTGGAGACAGTGGCGGATTACCCATTAACACGATAGGCAACTGCCTAGGGGCCGCAGGTCTAAAGGGGCAGCAGGACTAAAGGGGCCGCAAACCGCAAAAATGAATAAAAGATTTCCTTTTAAATTCTATGTAAATTTACGCAACATAAGAGTTTTAGTAATTTAAAGCCGTCTACAACCATCCTCCAGTGCGCTCAGTATAGTTGCTGCCACTGCATGGAAATGATTACTATGAACAGAAGGGTATGGAATAATAAAAAGTGAGGTAGCTAACTATGAGGAAGACACAAAAAAGTAGAAGGAAGAGGAGAAGAATGCCAGACGAATCAAAATGCACTGATAACGATACCAGTAGCTTTGATGCCTTGATGGAAGACAAAACATAATTGTAAATACATTTTATATTGTTATTTTTAATATAACCCAGGGTTTAGAGAGCAGGTCAAAATTTATTTTAATCAAAATGATATTTTTGGTGTTTTTGTATAACATAGACAAACTAAATGAAGAAATTCGCCAAAAAGCGTTTGGGATTGGCATACGGTTGAATAAACTGAATTTTGATGATATTGTAGACGAGTTTGCTGCATTAAAAGCTAGAAAAGTTGATTCGCAAGGAAATATAAAACATAAAACTATTCATGTGATTAATGTATAATGATAATAATGTATAAATCACTAATATGATTTGAATATTATAACGTGTACAAAACCACCAACTTAGTTTTAATTGTAAGTCCCAACCTCTTTTATCCTGTGTAATTCTGTTTTTGAGTAGGGGGACCGCAAGTTAGCATATGTGACTAGGGGCCGCTAAGGTCGTAATCCGCCACTGTGGGAGACGTGAATTACCTTGATTGTGAGCAGACTATGGCAGAGAATTCTAGGAAAACGGCAGATATCGATAGAAGTGAAGCCTTCTGCGAAAAGGTAGTCGAGTATGTCCCTGAGTTTGGTGGTTTGGACGCAGCGCAAAGGCGGATGCCGGTGGTAGAGCTCCTCAACGGTTTCCGGTGTGATATTCAGTCGGTGGCAGAGGTAGGCTTCGTCATCGGCAAATGGCTCTCGTGCCAACGATTCTCATTTTTCAACTTGATTGTTCTACAATAACAAATTGAAAAATATATTACACCCATGATTTATGTGAATCTAATGGCCGTTGATCAAGAACGGTCGCAGCCACATTAGATTTATGCGAATTTATTTATAGTAAAACGCATGGAAATAGTCCATTAGGAACTGGAAAAGCAGAGCCACTCTTCACTCATAGACGTTACAGTCGCCTATGACTGACAGTTAAGTCGTAAAACTGTTTATTCTTCATTTTTCAAGAATTAGGGGTTTGAAAAAATTTCTAAAATTCATTATAATTTACAATTTCTTTTGGTATCCATGTATTTTGTTGACAGTTGCCATAGCTGTAATGAACAGATTTTAATGCAACGAAGGTTATTATTAATACAATCTCAGCCCAAGCACATGTTTCAATTCTACTTCAATCTCCATTGAGAATACAGTATATTTTTCTTGAGGATGATGCCCACATATGCTTTGAGCATGGTTGATGATGGAAGATAACGCTTTTTAGGCAGTTCAAACCGACGTCTCCTTCGAAGGTCGGGAGTGGCTGTTGGCGGGCGAAAATTTGTGTCTTCAACTGGGATTGGACACCAGGAACATTTATCACACTCTTCTACAGCCACTACCATCCACTGTCATCAAACTAAGAAACCATAAATAAAATGAATTGTAAAATCTTATCAATTCCATTTGTAACTTCATGTAGTAAAGAAAAACATGTCAATATTTCTGAAGAAGTTCATACATTCTTTTTAACTAAGAAGTACTCAACATTCAGTTGATATTTCTGTAATAGAAAAGAACTGCTTTAATCTTGATGTACCTTACCGGTTCCGGTATCAGAAATAACTGAAATTAAAAAATTGATTGCCTATAATTAAAGTGACACTGACCTTTGAAAAGATTCATTTCCGCAATGAAACATCCAGGCTCTCAGTTCGTGTGGTTCCAAAGTCTCCAATATTTTAAAACGCATTTTAATGTCCTCTACTGAGTATCTCACGACCCATATGTCCATAAATATGTATTTTGGATCAAGACCACCTTTTAAGAGAACATCTAGCGTGATTTCGAGTTTCGAAAAATTCATTCTTAAAAGGTAACTGTACTTGATGGCAAGTTCACTGATGTCTTCCTCTTCTTTATTCAATATCCTCTGCCAAATAAGTTATTCTGTTGGAACCTTTGAGCGAGGAATACGTGGAAGATTCTTTTAATGTCTTATAGGTGAGCTGTGAGAGTTTATTAGTGGCAAGTTTCATTAAACAGAAGTTGGAAGAAACATTTTTAAAATTCCATATTTTTAACAATCCAATTTTCTTTTCAATCTCTGCACCACACATTTCAAGAATCCAAGGATTATTGAATATGAATTTTTCACCTGATTCCAAGACTATCACATAGCTTAATTTTTTCTATTAGAGCCTCACTATCAACGAATAAGTGCTCATTCGAATTATAAAACTTTTGTGCTTTTTTGAGCTCACAGCCTAGAATTTTCTGCAATTTTTCAATCATATAAGTGTCCTCGATGTTGATACTTTCATTTGACGAAGTACCACGAGTATAACTTCGAGTGGATATATTATGCTTGATAGAACCATTTGAAAAACAAGTTGCCCATCTACAATTAAGATAATGAGGCCAAAGCAAGAAAAACGAATTCAATTTTGTAGCTGAAAGTTCATGATGGTTACAAAATAATGTTCTTCGGTAAAGTGATTGAGTGAATGTACTTTTCAAATTCAAAAAAATATTTCTTAACATAATCGGGTTTTAATCCATACTATAAAATCTTCAAGGTAGTAAGTGGTTCATCACAATACGTGATTGATTATAAGCGAGATTATTAAAAAAATTCAAATTCTTCTTACTTTAAAAATGTAATAGAATAGATTGAGTAAGATTCATAAAACAGCACTCATTTTCATTCTTCTTAAGGCCATATATATTGAATGCATACAAACCAATCGCTACGAATCTTTCAGTAAATTAATTGAATCTTTGAAGGAATAAATTTATCTTCTTCTAATTCCTGAACTGTTTGTTTACTTTGTATTCGAAAGTTTTAGGTTATGTCATTCTCATCATCTCATGTGAAACTCAACTCCAGTTCCAGCTGGATTGTTGATTATTCAAGGTCAAAATAAAATTTACAGAATATTAATATAGTTATAAAAATTTTATAAAAAAATTCAATTTTGAGAATCAATTTGACAATTTTCAGGTGAATAATCAATTTATATCATTTGAAACAATATTATTATGAAAATGGCGGGAGCGCGGGAATCTGAAAGTCCCGTCCCATCTGAAACTAACCTAGAAGCTGAAAAAATCTTTTCTAGACTTCTAGTTAAGTCAGAATCCAGAATTATTTGCTTGAAGTTCTTTGTGTTTGTTCTTTTTTGTCTTTTATATTCCCTTTAAGTTTTACTTTTACATAATTATTGTATTTCACAATTTTGAAACAAATTATTCATTTTAGAAATTTATTCTCTGCCTACCATTTATTCATTAGAAAGGAATCGTTTATCAATCAAGAGGAATGTGGCAAAATGATGATGTTAGGTATTTCGGCAGTAGGCCAATTCAATCTTTTAAAATAATCAAACGCGGCTCGTTATATTCGAATAATATCAACTTAGAATAATTTATTCAAGAATTTACTAGTACTTAAACAGGAATCATAATCTTATTCTTTTTGTATTTTGTCGCAATTGTAACAACAAATAATAAACAATTCTGTCAGCCACTTATTTTTTTTATATAGATGTCATGACATACCTTCTATTTGCACAGTAACTTAACTATTTAGTATCCACTACTTCTGCTTCTTCAAAAGTTAATTTCTTTAATAAATTATAAAGTCAAATTTCAATTTTCTTTTTATCCATTTTAATCGGGAAGTTCTATCTTGTCCCTCACTCTCTATGCTCCTGTCTTGGCCTTTGAACCTTACGTCCAAACGGGTGCTTTCCCAAAAACTTGTTTACAAGGGAAAAGCACTTGTTTTCATGGTAAAGTTTATACATTAGCGCACTAAAAAGAAAAGCAGAAATAATCGTATGCAATACACCGTACAAATAAACATTTCATTTTTCTGCGTTTGTTTATCTGAAACCACTCCCATTCATAGTGAACGAAAAGTTTTTCAAGCTTTCCCTATGGGTTGGGAATATGCCAGAAGTAGGCTATCCACTGCTTGATCATTCGTGAGAGGCGACTAAAAGATGTCGTGGGAAAACCAAATGTATTACCACAATTCAAATCAACCAAAACCAAACACCAAAGCATCTTCTGAAGTTATCTTGCCCTCAACCCCATCAGACCAGGTTCCTCAATCTAATTTGGGTGCTCAACATTGAGATGGCTTTTTTGGATCGTTAAGGAAACATCTCCACACAATTAGAGTTGAAAATGAAAGTCTGATATGTAGGCTTTGCAATCAGTCTGAAGAGACTGTGAGTTATTGGATTGCGAGAGATTAGGGACAAGGAGAACGGCTCTGTTTGGCTGCAAGCAACCAAGTGATGAATGGGACATGGGACGCTAGTATGGAGAAAAAACTCCTGGATCTTGTAAGGACATATTTAGCCTACATGGTTTGCCCAACTAGCGTATTGGGATACACAATAAGCTTCCCCGGTTGACATGTGAGGATCTTTGGCTCCTTAATCCTTCCCTATAGTAACATAACACAACACATTGATATATTTATACAGCTTTATTTACATTTCTGTCCAAGATATAACTTGAAAACATTTATATTGTTTTATTTTATATCCACAGCGTTCGGTGGTGGAGGAGGATTCGATACAGCTAATAGCCAAGGCACCCCAGCGGCAGCAAAAAAGGTTTTTATTTTTGAAGTCTTGAAAATGCATAGTTTTATCAATTATTGAATAACTATAAGGGCGAGTGAGGAACAGTGAGACACCTTTTTTCAAAAGCAGATAAAAAGTTTGAAAAGCCCTTTTTTCAGTTGAAGTATTCCAGTGGATAGTCCAGACTATCTACTCTAAGAAAATCAATCATTTTAAACATTTCTATCAAAATTAAAAATTTGAAAAGTCACATAACCTCAAATGTCTCAGTGTTCCCTACCCCTGGGGAACACGGAGATAACATGGTCCATGGGGAACAGCGAGGCAAACATTTTAATGCAAGAAAAATTATATATTATACTTTTTTTTTGTTTGTCAATGGCGCAACAGCCCATTTTATTAAAAAACCTTGTCTCACTGTTCCCCACTCTACCTTACACGGTGTACCACACATTTTACAAATTAAAATAAATTTTAAATGTAACAACAGTCGATCTAAGTTTCTACACACAATTTCCAACAAAATATGTCCAGAAACACCTTCTATCACCTTGCAAACCGTCATGAAATCTTAAATTAAGAAAAAGATCAGTCTGAATCGAATTCAAAGGATATCGCTGGAAAGAGGACAAAATTCCACATTGATTTAATTGTCTACAGAATTATGCCAAAGTCTTGACAATTTCATAACGCAAAAAACTTATTTATGTGGGCTCTTGAATGAGACCAAATCCAGGGGCCTAGATCAAACCCCTGAGTCATAATTTCCGTTTCATTTTTGTTTTTTGGAAATTTTTCTAGTAGAAATGAGTAATTTTGAATTGGGACATGAAGAGAATGGTTCGAGAGGAAATTTGGCTGAGAAATTCAATGAAACTAGTTAGAAGCTCGTACGTTATCGGCAGTGGTTACTGAGTTATTTTCTAAATCATAAAAATAGTATGCCCAAGCATTTTTCAAGATCAAAGAAGTTTACGAGAATTGTCAGCGGATCATCTCCAATCTTCAACCTCATGGTTCCAGGCAAATCGCTTTCAGTTGAATGAGAACAAGACACAAAACATCATCTGCAGTTTGTCTCGCAGCCTACCCCAGAGGGGTTCACAGGCGAGTCGTGCGCCTCTACGGCCCTTCCGCCTCCGTCTCTAGGGTTGCTGGTGCAGTAGGTTGCCTATGGCTGCGTGGCTTGTACCCAAGTGGCTTGTCGTGCTCCTCTGCATTGGCTCCGGCGGGAAGTTTCGGTCCGGTGAGATGGTGGGCGGCTCCCTTTGGTCCTGCGTCGAGAGTCGGAGCTGGTCGCGGGGCCGTCCGGGAGCCCCTCTCTTACCTAGTGAACGGGATTTCATCTTCTTTCCGAAACGCGTGATCTGGTTCCTTCTGTCCTCTTTCCCTGGGAGAGTAGACACTAGGGAATGACTGTCCTGCACCAGGCTGGAGTGTGGGTCAGAAGAGATAAGACGTTTTTTCCAAGCCTCTTGACAGCTGAGGGGGAACGTCCGGGCTTGCGAAAGGGGTGACGATGATTCGGACACGCACCTCTGGAATAGCCCACGTACCGCCGGAACTGGCACAAGCCTGGCCTAGCCAGGGTCACCCCGGCCCCAGGCCAATCTCCCGTTGACGCTGGCCGGGCGAGGTGGCAGTGGTAAACCACAGGGGGAATCAAGGCAATGTCCTATGGTCCGCCTCCGTAACTAGGTTGGGAATCAAGGCGAGTTCAGGTCCTGCCTCCGTAACTGGCTTAGTTTCAGGGGGATCAAGGTGGGTCCACACGTTCCGCCTCCGTCCCCTAGGGGGAATCAAGGCGAGTCCCAATGGCTCGCCTCTGTAACTGTGGTGCTAGCTCTGCCTGGAGCTATGCTCTGGTATGCTAACGCGGGTACAGAGGGCTCTGGGTGGACCGGCCGGTAGAGGTTAGTCATGTCTCGCAGCCTACCAGCTGAACAGGATCCTGTAAAGCTGTTGGGGTTTGTCTTGGACTCAAAACTGAACTGGGCTAGCCACATCCAGCAAGTGACCAGGAGGCTGTCACGGATTTGCTTCCTATTGCTGAAGCTGAGGGGACATGTGACAGGCATATCTGGTCATGACATACCACGCACCCTTCCACTGCCATATCTCCTATGTTCTTCTCATGTGGGGACATTCAACAAGGGTTGTGGAAGTTCTTGAGCTGCAGAAACGGGCTGCACGGATTATAACTGCTAGTGAACATCGAGCACACTGCCCCCCTTTTTGTAAGACTGGGTATCATGACAGTTGTCAGCCACTTCCTTCTTCTCTGCCTGCTGCACGTCAAGAAGAATCAACATGGTCTGTTAACTCGGAATGGTGTGCACTATCACAACACCAGGCATCGAGAGCTGCTCGACATCCCAAGGGTACGCCTTCAGATTTCGTAGGTATGCTATGGAAGTGCAGCATTGCGCTACTTCAATAGACTGCCTGCAAGAGTGAAGCAGTTGGATTTGCGCGATTTCGAGAGAGTGATGACCAGATTTATGAGAGTCAAGGCCTACTATGAAGTGCGTGAATACATGAGTATTGACCTGACTCAAATGTTTACTACTTAGTCATTTTCTGCCATCTTGATCTTGACTTGAGTATTACAAGTGTTGTTTTTATTTTTATTTTGTAATGACGCCATCGATCCCACAGATGTGGGCAATGGATGAAGAATGAGGTATATAAGGAGGAATATTTGATGCATCAACTCCTATTTTGTGAATGGAACTTGTAGCTAATTATAGTTTTAATTAAAAGTATCCAGTCAACCGACTGTCTGTAAAGCACCTTGAACTCATAAATAGAAATGAAAGAAGTTGGAAACATTCGTTTTTCAAATGTGGTTTGTGAGTATGTTTTGCTTCATTTATTCATGATTTCTGAGTTTGTGGAACATTTTAGGCAGTCGGTTGACGGGACCAGTCATTCGAATTGAGATTATTCCTACAAATTACGCCCACTAAAGTATAAGTTGAAGCAACAAATAAAAATGTTGAACCTCTTTGAACTTGAAAAACTTTACCTTTTTGAACTTTATCTATTATTTGCATATTTAAGCGAATATCTCAGTAACCACTGCAGATACTAACTTCTTACCAGTTATATTAAATTTCGCAGCCAAATTAACTTTACAGCCAGTATTTTTTATGACCTAATTCACTCGTCACAAAGTTATCAATTTGTTGACTATATTCACACTCTACAAAAATTACTCTCATTTCTTCTTGAAAAATCTCATTCAAACTGAAATTCTGACCCAGGGATTTGAGCTAGACCCCTGGATTGGTCTCATTTAAAAGCACACACGAAAACTATAAGTATTTTTCGTCATGGAAAATCATTCGAATAATAGAAAAAAATGAATAATGTGAAAATATAGGTTTGAAATTTTTTAGAAAAACTTGAAAATCAATATTTTCTAACTTTGACCGCCAAAAAATTCTACTCAATAATTGACTTGGCGAATTTAGGATATTAAATAAATGTGAAATTTCAACCTTTTTCTAACCATATCTTCGAATCTCAATTTTGAATGATTTTTCAAAAATATTGACTATTCTCGGTAAAAATTCTTGGGTCAAATTCTTTAAAAGTTATTAGCATAATAATGACACTTATCGCGAGTAAGTATTGTCCGTAGTGAGTCAGCTAGGTGCATCAGGCTACCTAAAGTCTGCCCAAGCAAAGAAGACATTCTGGCAAGATGAGAAATGACTCCATCAAATACTAAATTGATCAAGATTCAGTTTCCTATCTTTCATGGATTGGAGCACCAATCCTTTTTCAGAAGTTGAACTAAATAAGGATTTTGCTTTATAATGAAAAAAAATATTTGGAACAAAATTTACAATTTTGAAATGTTTTTTTCTAAGCTTGTACCGTGGGTTTTTAAATTTGTATATTTTTATTGTTTGTACTTCTCCTTTTGTAACGCCTTATTGATTGTTTGGAATATATCGAGTAATTTATTGATAGAAAATTTACTTCTATTTCTTCACAAAGAAAGAGATATGTACAAATCCTTTGGCTAAGATTATAACTGATTCACTTGAAATTATGACAATTCTCAAGAGGTAGTAATATAATAATTATAATAATGATTGAAAAAATCTTATTCTTGCAACCTCCTGTAAGACTTTGAATCACATCAATATTACATTGATTATTATTCTCTCATAATCATGTTTTTCAGAGATCGTCAGACACTATTGCCCATGTTAGTGTGAGACAAGTTGTTGAATGCAAAGAAGATGCACTGAAAATTGGAAATACTGAGATTGGAACTGTAAGTATTAAATTTGAAGATTTTCCAAATACTGAGAATGTAATGATCGTTTTTTATAGAATTTACACTCAACATCAAGATGTTTGTACAAAACACTCACAATGCACAGCGCATGTACAAAATGTTATGTTATGAGTTGGTACCATGTTGGTATTCGAAGCAAATATTTTGTTGCGTTGGGCTCAGTTGCAATTTAGATGATTATTTAATGCGCACACATTTCTTGATACCTACCTTATTTAAGTAGATACGGTTATTTTAGCCACTTCAATTTTTACCAATTGTTTCCAATTTTTTTAATAAAAAACATTAACATTCAAAATAATTGAACTAAATAAGACTGATTTTTTCATTCTGTCGAATTATTGTTTTTAATAAGGCGCCTATATACATAAATAATAATTACTGTGTATTACATTTCTATAAGTCTTATACATGAGTTAGTCTATGTATACATATCGTTTTATGTTTCGGCACACCTGGGTATCATAATTACGGCCTGGGATCAATGTGAGACCTGAACCATAACTTATATTATATAGGTCTAACACTTTTTTACTTTTTAAAGTTGTTGAAATTTTGGGCCCGCTTAATCCAAATTTGCTATGAAATCTTGGTTCAAGGCAAATGGACTGCAAAAACAACCGATATAAATTTCTTACTATCCAATACATTCCAATATTTCATTCAGCTCCAATACAAGATTCCTTGGCGTTATAATAGACTAATTCCTAACATGCAACACACATACCCAGAAACTTTTGAAAAAGCTCAGTTCTGCATCGTATGCAATAAATCGTCCAAAAATATACATGCAGTCTGTGTGTCTTATTGAACGTCTACAGAGGCTACTTAAGTTTATCTGAATATGGTATAGTAGTTTGGGATGCCTCTTCTCAATTAGATGGAAATTTTTAAAAGCCAAAAAATAGAAGAATTTTCAGTTTGAGATGAAGACACCCATGTAGAGACACTTTCAGGAATTACAGACTTCTCACCGTCCTTCGATTTATATTTATACAAGCCTCATACTAGTATTCAGAAATGTCAATAACCTAGACAAAAAGTGAAAATAATGTAAGAGAAACAAGAATCCCAAACCTTTTTTTTTTTATTTTGCTCTGAAATTTTTCTAGTTTAGCCTATTCAAAATTTCCAAAGTTTTTGAACATTTTTATTTGGTGTTTCTGATCAGATCTCTATTGTTAACAGTGAACTTTTATCAAAATTCAGGATTTCCCAAAGTGAAAAGTGTTTTTCAAAGTTAAAATTTTTAATGTGAACTTTAACAATCTTTCTTCCACCAAGGAAACATCATTATTCACCTCCTCATTATCACCTTTGCTTAAAATACTTGCTATCAAGTCGCAATTGTAACAATAAATAAATAATAATATTTTACTCGAATCATACATCAAGTTTTGAAAAAGAAGCTTGCAAACGAAACTAAAACATTAAAATTCAAATCTCCGTTCAAGAAGAAAATCTTGAAGTATTTGACATATTATTCGGATAGAGAATTTTTAGACGAATTACATTTATCACTGTTCTCGTTCCTCGGATACAAACTATTTGACACAGAGTACTAGATCAAGGTCAATTGAATTCAAAAACCTGTAACTTTATTATAGTTACTAAACGTATTTAGTGCCTTATGTATTTTATTATTTTATTTTTTGTTATTTAATTAGTTTTCTCAGAATTGGGTTCTCTTCAACTTCTATCTATTAAAAATACCAATTCATGATTTCATATCTATAGTCGTCCACAGATCATTGAAATAACCAATTCTTCTGACTCCACTCCCTGCTTCTCCCTCCGGTGATGCCGCTTCGTACTCAGGGTTAGCTAGTAATAAGGTGTGTGAGGAAAGAGTGATGTTTTGAAATAATTATTTTAAGTAAGAGAAATAAATGTAATAGGTGAGGAGAATAGTAAGGAAATAATGAGGTGAGGACTATGAAGGTGAACAACAGTGACAAGAGGGCTCAGCATTCCCCGTGACCTTCGTTATTTCAATGATCTGTGGTTCAGTTTAGTTTTAACCCTTAATTGTTAGAAAAATTGTGTTTTTCAGCTCATTTTCTCAATCTCAATAATTGTTGAAGTCTCAAACTGTTGTCATTGAATTTCCCAGCTAATTTTACAAAGGAGTTAATTAGTATGAAACCCAAATAAAGCCTCAAAAAAAATAATATTTTTTAATAATATCAATTTTTTACCATTATTATCTCGGTAACAAAGCGTTTTGGGGAAAAGTTCCCATGGAACTTGGTAAGGAATCAGCCTGAGAAGTATTGCACATTCCTCCTTGAACATTTTGTATAAGTAGAGTTCCATGTCTCACAATGATATCTCAGGCCATTTGAATTATGTTCATATGTGCAAGAACATGAAACTCATACTGTATAAATTTCGAGACTTGAATTTTGTGATTAGTTTATGACGATTATAAAGTTGATTGGGCTACATTGCTTGTAGAGTAGTCTTCACAATGATGCTCACACAATGGCAATATGTTGGTGATATCTGTTGAATGTTGAAGTACTGTTTTAGGTAGTGATTGTGGGGATCGCAAAAGGCATTGAGTCGTCGTCTGTGAAGGTTGTTTACACAATTGAAGACTGCACCGGCTCTATTTCCGTTATGCTATGGTTAAATGCTGATAAGGTATCTTCAACTCAATGAATTTTATATTATCATTTTAGGTATTATTTATAAATTACTTCAAATCCCGTTTTATTTTGTTATGTGTGTCAATTCAAGTTACATTTCTAATTACTCGCTTTTTTTGATTGGCTGATATGGTATCTCCAAATGAATCAATTTAACTGGAGTCATGAAAGACACAAAATACAAAATATTCATATCACATCGATTGCAATTCAATTTCAATGTATGCTTATACAGTACTGTTTACTCGTATGTTTGAGGCAGCTTAATTTATGTGTTCCTGAAGGAAACATAATTATGAGAATCACAGTTCCAATAAATTCTATTCTATGATTTATATGTTTTAGTATGTTCTGTTTTATTAGCCTAATTATGTTTTGAACCATTGCACTCTAATGTCGTTTTTGCTATAGTATATTATTAGCCCAGGCTCCTTTCGCTCGCCTTCTCCGTCAAGCCAGGGGCCTCCCCCTTGGACCCCCGATAGTATCAGCAGTGTCAGTGAGTCAAACAGGCTCACTTCGCCTCGCTCGCCTGCATAACCTCTGTCAGTGTAAGCTGAGACAAACAGGCTCGCTTCGCTCGCCTGCAAATTCCGTTCAGAAGGGATTCAAAACTTATTGAACACCTAATCTGGACCTGTTCACCAAATTTCGACATTTTCTACCAATTTATTCTCGAAAAATCCAAGAAAAACTCTGAAAAATTCGAAAAATAGTAAAACGCTGATATTGAGCGTAACCTTGGGAACTATATCGGACATAGTTTGAAACTTGATTCAATATCTTCCAAATTGGTTTATCTATAATCTCGCTGAACCATTGAATTTACAGTAAGGATTGGTCGTATCAAGGCGGAAGATATGCAACCCGCAAAACATCTACAATTATGAAAAACCTGATTACTGGCGTAATATCGAACGGAATTCAAAAATATCTTAACACAACATTTCTAGACCTTATCTGAACCTACCTACCAAATATCAACATTTTCTACCGATTGGTTCTCGAAAAAATTGAGAAAACGCTGAAAAACTTAAATATTTGGCGTATCCTTGAAAAAGTTCCTAAAATCCGTTCTTAGCGCGCGTCTAAACGTCTAACTGAACATGCCTGCCAAATTTGAACGCATTCGGTTCAGTGGATTTTTAGTTCTGGTGATGAATCAGTCAGTCAGTCAGTGCCATTTCGCTTTTATAGATATAGATTGTTTTTTCGTCCTTGTTGTTTCAATATGATTTCAAGTCCAAATATTTTGTTCATTTTGCCCTACAAAATGAACAATGTTTATAGAAAATAATTATAAAAAACTACTTCAATTGGAATATTTTGGAACGTTCTTAAAATTGCGATTTATTGTTTGATATTTGTTTTCAATTATTGATTTAGTTGTTTGAGTTATTCTTTTATTGTTATTCCTACTAATGACAGTGTATTGCCTCAGGATGATGGGGAAGAAGCTCTGCCAGACGTCTCCCAGAATGCATACTGCACGGTCTATGGCAAAATGAGAGTGCAGAATGGGAAAAAATTCATTATTGCATTTTCAATAAAACCAGTTACTGACCTGAAATCTTTGGTTGTTCATAAGTTGAAGGTGGCGCATACTGTCTTCAAACTGGAACGACTTGCTCAACAGGAGGTGATCATCATCATTATTATTATCATTATTTATTCATAATTATAATAATAATTATTATTATTATCATCGTTTTGTATATGAAACATATTTAAATACAACTGTATTTTGCTCTTGTGGATTCAAAGTTAAGCTATGGTATGGCAAAGTAACTTGGTAGGGCTCTACTTATAAAACTCCTCCCCCTGAAGAAAGGGGGGTCCGGGGGGTCGCCCATGGGGAAATTTTTAAATTATGTAGTCCAAAATACCGTTTTAGAGCTCTTTTTTTGTATTAATACAAAATTGGGAATAGAAGAGATTTTGGGCGATAGCCTGCTTTTTATTTCCTCATCTTGTATATTTATACATAAATGAAATGGATAAATAATAAATTTACTTTCTACGGTTAGTTAAGGGAGCAAATTTAATTCGGGCAATTAAAAATTAATTTCGGGCAAATTTCTGTGTCCAAAATAGCATTGTAAAACAAAATTAGTCGAAGAGAAATTAATAATACAGATTAACGCTTTATACAGCTTTAACCTCAACAATCAGAATATTTTGAGCATTTTTGTTTCTGATTCTGAGTTCTGTTGAGTGGGCGATTTTTTGTTTCCAAAGGAGCGTTTTGAATGTCTGTCTTTGAAGTAGCGTTTTAGAACTCTGTCTTTGAAGATTATTAGTGAATAATTATAATTGATTACGGTATCCAGAGTATTATAACGATTATTCACTTTATGCACTTCAACCATTTCAACCCCCAACAATGAGCTTCTTAACAGCACTTGATCAGTTCAGGGGGGTATTTCAAGTACAAAATTGTATAACTCTCCATAATTATTATAAAGCTCTATTTTTCAAGATACAGATGCGGGCTTTATGCAGTTTAACCCTAAACAATCGGCACTTTTTGGACACCACTAGGTCAGTTGACAAAGAAGTAAGACAAAAGTTTGCTCCAAGTGGGGAAACTGAGTTGGCGGTGGAAGTTGGACCTCCCCTAGCTACTATATTATTATTATATTTTAATGGGTGTTGGCCACTTTGTGAGAGAAGTCTATCTGTGATCACGACCACGGACCACTTTGAACAGTTGTTGGATGGGTGGCCAAGTACACATTGGCGTGGTTCCCCATCCATTATCAACCCCACCATTAAAAGCCTATTAGATTATTTATTATATTTCGAATTGATACTCATACTATCATTATGTATCATCAAATTGAGATTCAAATAATCCAACTTATTGAAAATCTTTATACTTTATAGATATACTCTTATAAGAAAAAGAGGAATAAGTAGTTTTTCTGTGATTTGGAAATATATTAATTTGTTATTTTAAGAACAAAAAAATGACTAGCACAATGCAAATAAACAATTTCAGGCGGTTTGATTGCATATCTGTAGATAGTGTGAGATCATTTGCTCTCTTTTTTAGTTTCAATCATTCCAATATAAGAGTTATTTGATGTGTCATTTTTCCTTATATCTTGATTTTCTTAATGTTATAACAGTTTTTTCTGGCTTAGCTTTAAGAACATACTCATTCTACTGCTCACAAAAAATGAAGTAATTTTATTTCGATTTTTATTTTTTATTTTTATTTTATTTTTATATCTTTGTGATCGATTTCGAATGAATATCTGTATGTTGTTGTTTGCCATGGGTCTCTTCAGACCTGGCAAAGGAGAATAAAATCAATCAATCTTCGTTGGAATGAATGGTTGAACATATTTTCAGTACAACAATCTCATGCATAATTCATACAATCCCTTTCTTCTTTTCAGAATGATCAGTACAGTGCAACAAGGCAGGAAAGTAATGATACGATTGTTGGAGGAGGTTCCAATATGTTTCCCAACACCGATTTGAGTTTTGGACTCAATCCTCAACAACTTCGAGTTTACAAAGCTGTCCAGGTCGGTAAATTATGAACTCCCATTAATATTGAATTTTGATCTATACCTCACTCACAATAACTTGAGACAAAGAAACCCATCCAGGGTGTCTACTGTTACAATGGCAAACCATAGGAATGATACGACACAGTCACATACGCATTGCCCAAGGCTAGTAAATCTTACCAGGTGGGATATTCGCCTGGAAATTATGGTTCACAAATCTGACGTCACTAATTTTCTACAGTGTCGCACTCTACCGCCCAAAATGGAAAGCACAGCTGATGAAAATGTAATGGTAGGGTTCGATTAGTCCAGTCAAATCAAATCAAATCAAGTTTATTTCATCCATTTGATAAAAATACACGTAACATAAATTGTAATAACTTATTATAAATACATTCCATCATAATCAATATTATTACTATACAGATTTCTCACCTAATATTTACTGATTTCTACATTATTTAATTACTCTAATTATAATACAGTACTACAATATTCATTTGAATTATTACACATATGTTTTCCTGTGCAGATGGATGTAAGAGCTTACATAGGCCTGTGCGTAAGCTCGGGTAATTATTTAAAAAGAAAAAATTATATTATAGGATGCTCAGTCATTACTTTTTTTGTGTTAAATATTATACAAAAAGCCTGCTCTGCTCCACATGCAAGAAGAGGGGGATTCATACACAACCGAGAAATGGTAAGGAAAAACTCACAGTCTTGAAATGCAAAATGCAGTAGTTGAGTACAACAGGGATTAGAATTCGCTACCCAATCAATATAGATAGAATAACTTGTCAAGCCTATACAGAGAACGTAAGGGATTTTACCTTCCCCATGGGCATGTCCACTCAGGCAGAACTAAGCGCGTGCACCGCCAATCCTACCTATCAGCGAGCCTGCGTCTTCCTCAGTGATGTCAAACAACCATGTCTTCACACGTCTCTTGAAGGTAGATGCAGAATCAGAATTCAACAACTGACTTTGGTTAGAATACATACGGAAGTTTCTGAATAATACATGTACAATATAGAAGCAATTCGTTGTGGAAAAAGTTAATGCCTGCTGAATTGTGTTGATGCCCACAGCTGATGCATATCTGGTGTTATGAGAATGGTCAGTTTGTGTGAATATTGTGTTGGGATTGTTATAGATGTGAACAAGTAGATCTTAAATAAAAATTTTTCTCAGTGACAATACTCTTGATTCTTGGAATAATAAATCTGTAGGGAATCTTCTGTTCTTTTTTAATCCTGATTTAAGAATAGATTTTTGAAGAATCTCCAATCTGTTGATATGCAGACGGTAGGCAGCACCCCAGGCCAGTATACCATATGACAATAGAGACTGGACAAAAGCATGGTACATTTGCCTGATTTCATTAATATTCAAAATATCACTGAGACACCTGAATGCATATATATATATTTTCTCAATTTCAATGTTAGAAAATTTATATGTTCTGACCACTTTACACGTGAATCAAATACCACCCCTAAATACTTGTAATTGGAAACCCTTTCTATTGTATCACAATTATGGCAACCAACGTCACCATTTCCACAATTATGTATGTGCAAGGGATCCAGATCAAAATCAGAATGACTAGAGAGACTAACTGGCATGAATTTTGTTTTTGACACATTGAGTGATAGGGTATCTGGTCCAGCCACTTTTTTTAATAGATCTTAGGTCTGATTCTGCCCTTTCGTGAGCCTGCTCCCAAGTCTTACCCTCAGTAAGAATTAAGGTATCGTCGGCGAACAGGAAAAGTCTTCCATTAAGCTCTAATTTGGAAATATTATTAATGTAAATAAGGAAGAGTAAGGGCCCAAGTGTGTGAATGACCCCAAAGTCGACAGGAACCTCAAGTCCATCAACTCCATTTATTGAAACATACTGCTTTCTATCTGACAGATAACTAGTGAACCATGAGAGAGCATTTCCTGTTATACCAATTGCTGACAGTTTTCTTAGGAGATTTCTTCGATCAATACTGTCAAAGGCCTTCTTTAGGTCCAGGAAAATCAAAATTGGTCGTACTTTTTCAGTTAGTGAATAATATAAGTGTCTATTAACATCAAACATCACATCAGAAACAGTTTTGTCTCTCCTAAACCCATATTGGCAATCTGCCAAAATGTGATTGGAAGTTATGTAATGAGTAAGTTGTTCCTTGACAATTCTCTCTAAAACCTTTGAGAATACACTCAAGAGAGAAATTGGTCGATAATTATTTCTATCAGAGAAAGATCCGGACTTATACAATGGAATAACTTTAGCTATTTTAAATATGTCAGGGAAGACCCCAGACCTCAGACTCAGATTGACCAGGTGAAGGAAAGGTTCAATGAAAAGAAACAGATTCTCCTTCAAGAAGGAGGCAGAAATGCCATCCATGCCTGGAGCAGACCCGCCACGCAAGGAATTCACATGTCTGATGTCCATTTCAGACACAGTATGGAGGGTGAACCTAGTATTCAAGGCAAAATCCATGTCATCCACCACCAGTACTCCACCCGAGTCAGTCGAGTTGGCTAAATTCTGTTCAACAGCAGAGAAGAATATGTTGAAATCATTTGTTACCTCTTCACAAATAGTAGGAGTTATGCTATTGACAGTAGGCAGAAACTTATTGATAGGGAAACCCTGCTTCACATTTAGTCTACCAGCTAATTCATTAATAGTTCGCCAAAACAGCTTTGGGTTATTCTGATACTGATTGAGTTTTATTCTGTAGTAGGAACGTTTTGTAGATTTTAGCATATTTGTTATGTTTTGCCTGAAATTCTGATAGTAGGTTTTCAACTCATTGCTCCAGGGTTGTCGTTTGACTTTCTTGCTTATCTTGTCTCTTTTACGGATTAATTTTATTAGATCACAGGTAATCCAAGGTTTGAGCTTTTTCATTCTTGTTGAAGGCTGTCCTAGGGGCTTTTTTGAATTTGCTAATGCCTCTGAAAATTTGTGGCAGAAGTCAGTTGAGCAATCATTGTTATTATTACAATTAATAATGCTATTCCAGTCTGTCTGACTCAGATTCTGGTAAAGCAAAGCACGGTCAACATAATCCTGGATAGGATAGTTCGACATCAATTCAGGTCTATTTGTTGGGAAGGATACAGCCAAGCCAATACTAATAGTCGAGTCATTCTAGGGTTGGAGGTGGAACTAATTGCAACAAAGTTGTTTTATGGTGGAAATGGTAGCTGACACCCTCCTATTTAACGTGTAAAAAATCCCACTCTCAACTCGTGTCGGAAAGTTGTTTTTTGGCCGCCATATTGGAAAATTTTGCTCATTTTTTGGTTTTCTTGGAATAACGTTGAAACAAAGCGTCGGACGAAAAAACTTTCTGAACCTTTTTTTTAGTAAATAAAATTTGCAAGAGAATGGTGGTAGAATCATTTCTTGATCTTTACTAGAAACCGAGTTACGATTTTTCAAAAAATAGGTTAATTTTCAAGAAAAACTATAATTGAGTATTTTTAGTTTTTGCTCGCTCAGATCTTTTGACATATTCCTTTGAGTTGTTCGATTCAAAATCCCTCTGGGGATAATTTTGTTCTCTACAATTTGAGACCAAGTAGACCTTTCTCCCTTGTTTGGTTTTGGAACTAGAGCAATTAAAAGATATCCTTGTATTTGAAAAAACCTATTTTGGGGGGAAATGGTCTCCAGAAAAATTTTATAACGTGCTTGTATTGATATTTTCTATGGTAATAATGTCTTTCAGATCAACTTCTAGCAGATAAGCTACTCACTGACCTGAATTTTGGTTATGTTCAATATCTGTACCTCGGAGGCACAAGACACTATGTCCATTTTTTTCAAATTTGGGATTATTACACCATTGTATGTAACTTTTTCTGCTCTACACAGAGGTATAGGACACTATGTCCACAACCAACTGGAAGACTAGATACGGTTTCTTAAATGAACACCAAGTTATATCACTCAGAGGTAGACAACACTATATGGACTTGGTGTTGTTTGCCTCTGAAAAATTTTCTTCATGGTTTACCAGCTGGACATAGTGTTGTGTACACATTGCGGATTTTTATTGTACTACCATAGCAAGATTGGATATTTTAGCCACTGCAACTGCAGCTTTCGAATAAATATTATTACCTATCCAGTCTAGGTACTGTTTGTTTTCCATAAACGAGGAGCAAAATGTTTCCAAACTCACGGGGAAGAAAAATTGTGGATTTAGTACATAAATTAAATGCAACTACTGCACCCAAAGGTAAGCAAACTTTCTGTACTACATGCTTAAGGTTAGTTTGAGGTTAAGTGGTAGAAGGTTATTTTTGGGCTCAAATTTGCCTTCAATAAAAAAACTCTTTAATTTAATTAGAATTAGCATAGTTTTTCATAATAAACATAACCTAATAATGGCAATTTTATCAATTATTATTGAAACTACCCAGTAGGTTAAGGATTGTATAGATTCACAATCTCATACGTACTTATTCATTTGAAAAATATAGTACACTATCAAGGTTGATATTATGTGTGAATAATTGAATATTCATAAACACTCTCTGATTTTCTCCCTCAGAACGAACATGTAATATAAACATCCTTGCGTAATTCAGCCAATTTCAAACTTTTTGAAAGTTGATCACTTCATATACTAGCTAGTATTGTCATGTAGGTAGGCTACTATATCCCTCTTCATGTTATTTATTCAACCCATAATTGCACAAGTAAGGTGCACTTGAAGCCTTTGTTCAAATCTACTGAATTATAAAAAGTATTATTAAAAAGTCATGGAACGATTTTTATAAGAATGTTTAATTAATTGTTTCAGATCCATCTGGTGACACCAATAATTCTGGAGAAATTTTGAATGAAGAGAATGAGGATAATCAAGACAATGAAGAAGAGGGCAACAATGAAGAAGAGGGCAACAATGAAGAAGAGGGCAACAATGAAGACGAGGGCAACAATAAAGAAGAGGGCAACAATCAAGAAGAGGGCAAAAATGAAGAAGATGGCAACAATGAAGAAGAGGACAACAATAGAATTATTGACTATGAACTAGATTATGACAATGAAGTTGAAATTTCGTTTAATGATGATTCTGACGCCGACAAAAACTTTATACCTGGAAGTGAGGAAAGCTCAGAATCAGACAGTGATGATGTAAGGTCCTTATTCAATTCAAAAAGAAATAAGGTAAGACAGAAACTTGTTACCAATATAAGTGATAGTGCAATAGATAACTTGATTGCTGAAGATTTACATCCAAGCAGTGATGATGATGATGATAATACTTATAATGGGGCTGTTTTTGAAGAGGCAGAGATTGTCAAGAGGAAAGTGAAAAATAAATCTCTGTGCACACAGAAAGGAAAAAAACGTGTAGTTCATGCTAATGATTGGGCAAGTAATATTAGGAAAAGAAAACTTGCAGGGGGTAAGCAATATGTGAGCAAAAGAGGGAAAGTTGTTCCTGATAAACTTATGAAGCCAGCTTGTAATTGTAGGCTAAAATGCTATGAAAAGTTATCAGAGAATGAACGGCAAAATTTTCAACTCTTACTGGAGTGAGGAAAAATCAGTAGATGTCAAGAGGCAGTTTATTTCATCGTGTATTGAGAGCCAGACTACAATGAGATCAAGGAAAAGAGACCAAGATTCGAATAAATCAAAAGAGAAATCACTATTATACTATTTCACAGTAAATATGGAGCGACTTAGGGTATGCAAGGTCATGTTTTTGAATACACTTTCAATTTCGAACACAGTAGTCATAAATATGTTGAAAAAAGTTGAACCAGGGGGCTTAGTACAACAAGATAGAAGAGGTAAGCAAACACCAAGCAATAAAACTCCTGATGAAACAATAGAGAGTGTTAAAAAACATATTTTATCATTTCCACAATATGAGAGTCATTACTCAAGAGAGAAGAGTGAGAGGAAATATTTGGGCACAGAGCTAACGATTGAAAAAATGTATGAGCTATATACTGAGGAGTGCAATAAAAAAAACATGGATCCAAAATTAAGAGCTAAAAAATGGTTGTACTATGATATTTTCAATAAACAGTTCAAGTTGTCATTTAAACCACCTGAAATAGACACGTGTGATACCTGTGATATGTTCAATGCTAAGCTTAAAAATGATTTGAGTCAAGAAGAGAAAGATTGTATAAAAGCAGATCATGATGCACATCTTAATGAATCAAGAATGAGGTATGACTTGAAAAAGAGTGACACTACTTTGGCTAAAGGATCATCTAGGAGTAAAGTGATCACTGGAGATCTTCAGAAATGCTTACCATCACCACTCACAACTAACTGCATCAGTTTCTATAAAAGGAAGCTTTGGACACTGAATTTTACGTTGTATGATTCATCTGACTCCTCAGTGCACTGCATGATGTGGGATGAGTCGAAAGGTGCCCATGGAGGAAATGAAATTGCCTCTTCAATTTTGAAATGAGCAGATAGTGTCATTCCCGGGAGTGAAATAGAGGAGATCACACTTTGGACCAACAATTTCTATGGCCAAAATAAGAATGTGAGTGTTATCATGTGTTTTTTCTGGATTCTACATAAGTATCCCCAGATTAAGACAATCACTCAGAAGTTCTTACTCAAAGGTCATACCCATATGGAGGCTGACGGTGTGCATGCATTGATAGAGAGGAAGAGAAAGAAGCTCAATAATCTTGACATTTTAACACCATGGGACTGGCAACAGCTAGTGAGGCAAACTTCAAGTAAGTACACGGTCCATAATATGGAACTCTCTGATTTTAAGAACTTCAATTCACTATTTGATAGAAGGCAATCATGTAAACCCCCTCTAGTGAACAGAAAGAAGGACATCAACAAACGGCCGTTTCTATTATAAACCTGCGTCCAGCTACAAATACAACAGGACGAAATTGGAACTTTATTCTTGAAAAAAGATTTCAATGGTGAAAATCAAGAGATTAACCTTGTGAGATTCCCTAGACAAGGAGTATTGTTTCCAGAATTATTGAATCAAGTCTCAACAAGTGTAATACCAATTTCGTAACAAAAGTACAATGACCTAATTTCTTTGTTGCCTTTTGTTCCCACTATCTGTCATGACTTCTATAGAAATTTAAATCATACAAATCGAGCCATAGACTATCCACAAGGAGATGATGATAACATAGATATACAGTAACAAGTTCAGCATTCATCTCTTAGTCAGTATAGTGTGTCAATAACTGGTAACTGTTATAAGAAGTTGTATCTATTCAAATAAAACTATGAAGAATTTGTAAAATTTGTGGTTTATTCATGTCGAACACCAACACTAAATCAAACTGTGCGACAATATTTTCAGAGGCACAAAACACTATGTCCAACACATTAATTTCAAAATATAATTAAAAAAAAATTACAAAGTTTTTGGATTTGTGATGAGATGTATTGGTTAAGGAATATTATAAACAACACCGTGGTATAATATTGTTGTCAAATTCTATCTCAGTTTCAACTTATTACTGTTTCGAACTTGAAAAAAGTTGTTAACTGCTCTCCTGAAAAATTTGGAAATTGGACATGGTGTCTTGTGCCTCCGAGGTACAGATATTAAGGACCCTTTCAAGGATCATAATCCAAGGATACCTCTAACTATTGTAAAAGTCATCGGATCTCAACAAACCATATCTCATTCTTTTCAGCTCATCAAGGCGATCTAAAGTCATATATCATATGTCAAATTCGGTCAAAATTGTGAAAAATAACTCCTGAGAGAAT
Organism: Sogatella furcifera; assembly: GCA_017141385.1. Lineage (NCBI taxonomy): Eukaryota > Metazoa > Arthropoda > Insecta > Hemiptera > Delphacidae > Sogatella > Sogatella furcifera. The sequence goes on from CM029547.1 coordinate 27,241,129, forward strand.
ATTGACTTTTCCATCATATACCAAAAAAATGTCTTTTCTTGCTTACAAATGAGTATATCTTCAAAGTCCTTGATGATAAAGAATTGTAAATAGTCTTCAATTTTTAAACACAATTTTATCTCTCATTTGCATAATTATAATATTACTACAATTATCTGTTTAATAGGAGGAAAAAATATTAGTTCTTATAAGGTAAAGAATGGTCCATAATTCTACTCATTTATCTTTTCAATCATATTGTAATTGAACAAAGTATTTCAAAAGGTCAACAAAACAATTGAGCATGTAGAACTAATCTTTCTCTACAATTTGAGCCCAAATACGTGACTTAATCTTGCTCCATTTTTGATTTAGAGGCTATTGATTGATTGACAATTCATTAAAAAATAGATGTTTTGAATTTCACCATTTATTTAAGTTGATGCAACTATTTCAAATGCGTGATGCCATAAAACGTATTCATAGGAGATTGAAGAGGAAGAATTTAGCTACATTTTTTATGTATTTTCATTATTTTTTTAACGAAGGACTTCGAAAATATACTTATTTGTAAGCAAAAAAAGGGATTTTTCTGGTATATGATGAAAAAGTCAATATTCTCTCAGAAGTTATTTTCCACAATTTTGACAGAATTTGACATATGATATATGAATTTAGACCGCCTTGATGAGCTGAAAAGAATGAGATATGGTTTGTTCAGATCCGATGACGTTTACAATAGTTAGAGGTATCCTTGGATTATGATCCTTGAAGGGTCCTTAATATTGAACATAAACTAAATTCAGGTCGGTGAATAGCTTATCTGCTAGAAGTTGATCTGAAAGACATTATTACCATAGAAAATATCAATACAAGCACGTTATAATTTTTTTGGAGACCATTTCCCCCAAAAATAGGTTTTTTCAAATACAAGGATATCTTTTAATTGCTCTAGTTCAAAAACTATACAAGGGAGAAAGGTCTACTTGGTCTCAAATTGTAGAGAACAAAATTATCCCCAGAGGGATTTTGAATCGAACAACTCAAAGGAATATGTCAAAAGATCTGAGCGAGCAAAAACTAAAAATACTCAATTATAGTTTTTCTTGAAAATTAACCTATTTTTTGAAAAATCGTAACTCGGTTTCTAGTAAAGATCAAGAAATGATTCTACCACCATTCTCTTGCAAATTTTATTTACTAAAAAAAAGGTTCAGAAAGTCTTTTCGTCCGACGCTTTGTTTCAACGTTATTCCAAGAAAACCAAAAAATGAGCAAAATTTTCCAATATGGCGGCCAAAAAAACAAATTTCCGACACGAGTTGAGAGTGGGATTTTTTACACGTTAAATAGGAGGGTGTCAGCTACCATTTCCACCATAAAACAACTTTGTTGCAATTAGTTCCAGGTTGACCCCTGTTTTGAGCTAGAATGACTCGACTATAAAGTGATCAGTTATATTTGTGTGTAGAGTAGCCGATTTTACATCACAAATGTTATCATACCTAAGAAATAAATGATCTAAGCAAGTACTTGACATATTTGACACTCTGTTTGGCCCATCTATGCATTGGGTAAGGCCAGCACCCAGAAGAGTATTAAGGTATCTATCAGTCTCAGGTGAAGCGTCTCCTAACAGATTCAAATTAATATCACCGGTCCATATGATATTCACATCTTTATTTATTGCATTTATAATTTGCTCTAGAGATTGAAGAAACAACTGAATATTGCTATCAAACGTGCGATAGAAGGCCAATAGATTAAAGGTTTTATTATTAAGTATGAAGTCTAGCTTGAGTCCATGAACATCACCAATAGACATCTGATAAGAGGTTACTGACAAACGACTGTTATAAAATATGACAACACCATCAGCTCTGTTACGCTGCTTATCTGTACATACCACCTCATAGCCCTCAATCGATGGCACGATCTCGCCACACCTCAGCCAGCACTCAGACAACACTATTACATCTACCTTGGGCAATTCATTTAAGTAAACCAAAAGCTCATCAAAATTTCTGGACAAACTTCTGATATTGGTTTGTAGTAGTGTAAGCTTGTCCTCACCATTTCCGGCTGAGAAAAAAGTTTTGAAATCGAGAAAATCCGACAAATCCAAACAGGGAAGATTTTGATAATGGTTGTATTGAATATCTACCTCATCATCCATTTTATGAAAGTGGAAGGTAAGTTTTTTTTTTGAATCGATAGAACTGCTTTAAGAGATTTAAGAGCCGTTAGTAATATTCTATATTAATGATGCTGGGAAAAAAAAATCTCAATGTGTAGTACACAGCAATAATTTTAAATCTTCAAAAACATAAAATTCGGATCTAACGCAAGATGGAGCTCCCCAATAAATTGAATATTGATTTTACTTGAAGGAAAAGAAGCTAAATTACTAGGCTAAACATAGACAGTACATAGTACAGTTTTTCCTTAACAAGAATAATAAGTTGTTATGTGGTCAATACTTATAAGCTTATGAAGCAACAAGTATAAAATTCAATATTTACTCATACAATTATATTAATAGATCAAATAGAAGACAATAATAAAAATTAACTCATATTGCTGATTGAATTCAGATTTCTTCAACTTGAATCATTCAGAGAAAAATAATAAAAAAGATTATTTAGAGTGAAATTATAACGCAATAGTAGCCTCTCGCCAAAAAAGATATATAATTGTAGTGCAAATGATCATGATCAACATGAATTTCTCGCATGAGAAGGAAATTTTTACACTTCCAAAACGTATTTTGCGGACAAGAATCGAACAAAAAGATAATTAAAAAATAAATATTCAACAAAAAAGAATAGGAATTGAAAATTATGAATGTCCAAATTGAGGAGTAAATCACCCCATTAGCATCACCCCATATTCAACAAATCATGTAAAATCCAAATTGAGGTTAAATTCCCATATTAGACACACAAATTTATTCATTCCTAAATTAAATATACACAAAAGCAATATCTATACAATGTACTGTACTGGCATTATAGGTATTCGAAAAGAGTCCACAAAATTGTGAAAATAAAATAATAAACAATTAAAAATGAGAATGAAAATTATTTAAATATAATCAACTCATATTTACAATTGATTGCTTGCACTTCAAAAATCAGCAACTGGATCATTAAAAGATTGAGAGTGAATTTGGCCGTCCTGATTCCAAAAGATGCGACCATCACTGGACCAGACCTGCTTCCATCCTACTCTCTCACCAATTTTCTTTAGAAATTGACGGCGCATCCTTGTTAAGTCCTCGTGAATAGCAATGCCAGTGTTCTTGAGTTTCCGCCGGCTTTTCATGATTAGTTTACGACTCTGATAGCTGACCACTTTAACGATAACCTGCCGTGGTCGTGGCCGCGAACCGTCCGCTCTAGGTGAGTGCGACGCTCGACCCACACGGTGACACCGGTCGATATCTGCCTCCACCAGACCCAATGAAAGCTTCTCGTTTAGAAGGTACACGACCGTAGTTCTGGTTAAATGTTCATTCTCGATTTCGGGTATACCAGATATCCTTATATTATTCCTTCTCTGGTATTGTTCGATATTATCCAAACGATTGTTGAAGCCGCGCTGCAGCTGCGCCACCTGGGTGTCGAGCGATTCGATATGACGTGAGAGCTCGTCAATCATAGTTTCAGCCGCCTTCAGCCTGTCCTCTACCGCAGCGCTAACCGACGCACACAGACTATCACGCAGGCGGTCTTCGAGTCTCGCAGCCAGCCGGTTGAGAAAGTCATCACTCAGTAGAAGCTCTTCCAACGCCTGCGCCATGCGTCCCTGCGTATCCATGGCAACGGAGAAGACGCTGTCAGTCTCGTTCAGCGATGAGGAGGATGACGGCCGGCTGCCGATCACTTTCTGTTGTTGCTTGTTTTGCTGCTTCGGTTGACCTTGCTTACGCTGCTGCTGCTGGCCCGGCTTACGCTGCTGCTGCTGTCCAGCTGGTGATTGAACGGTGGAGTCGTTATCTTCTGAGCAAGATACAGCACGAGTTTTTGGTGGTGACATTACAGCAACTCAACCAGTGGTTAGAATCTACTTACTCAATTTAAAAACCTCACAAGAAACCTCTTTAGCTGGTACTGTAGTATGTTCTGCCTCGCACACTACTAAACACGTTTGCCAAAAATGATCACAAGAGTCCACTAAAAACCCACGAAAACTGACTTGAAACAGGGAGCTCGCCTGTCGAACGTCAGCCTGAAAGCATCCTTATCTCTTACTGACGTTCGTACACTGTTCGATTAGTCCAGTTTTTCAAATATATAAGTTGTTTTATTATTCAAGATGAGAGTGGTTCGATTAGTCCAGTTTTTCCTGTACTAATCGAGGCAGTGTATTTCAATGAGTCCAGAGGTTCGATTAGTACAGTAAAGTTGGTTTATTAGGTAGAATGTGCAAGGCGCTCGATTAGTCCAGTTTAGCCAATTCATGCGACCCGCTGAACCGGTTATAATATGTGGAATCAACTACATCACTCTTTCAGCGTTACACTAGAGACAAAGGAATTCTCGTTTTGATGGTGCTACAGTCGCCGTCGGCAAAAGTTATCGATCAGTTCAAGTAGCTTGCAAACTCTGATGTCAGAGCTGATAGCCCAGTAAAATAATGGTAGTTTTGTCAGGCAAGTGGTGAGAAAGCTTTTCTTCTCAATTCTTTCATATGTATTCCAGTACGCTGAATCCGGAAATTAAGTTTTCTGCCGTCCTAGGGTGCACCCTAGGGCTTCACCCTTAAAAATTGAAAAAACCCTTAAATTTCGGTAATTTTTTGTTTCTGATTTTTCAATTGATATTTTTCATTTATGGAAAAATATATTCAGTTATAGATAATAGTCAATGAAATTACTTGGAAAATTTGAGGTAACACGTTGAATTTTGATCTATTGTTTTAGAGTACCAAGTATTGTTATAAGTACCTACCAAGTATCAGCTTTTAAACAATGGATCAACATAAGTCAAAGTCAAAGTCAAATTCTTTATTCCTCAACCAAAAAATAATACAAACAAAATAAAAACAATTCTGTCACTCGCATCATCAGAAAAAATGTTAACAAAAACAACAATGTTACTTTCTTATCTAATGTTAATTCCTCTAAAAATGCAAGATGACAGGCTGTACATAAAGGAAAATAATCCCGCATGGACCTAAGGTCTGTGAGCAAGGATGAGCTCCCATCAGTCAGCCTGACGAGGAAAGAAATTTTATTAATGCTATTTTTTAAATTATTTTGGTACATGATGTTCAATTAGTTGGAAAACCCTAAGTCATTGAGAGGACGACAGGGAAAACTCGAAACGAGAAACAAAGCACAAACCCCGATGATGGACCTTAATTGAAATTCTAATAAATAATTTATTATGAATTGAATTGGGAACAAAATTTGCCAAAAGCCCGGTGCAAGACACAAAACTCATAAAGGTTTATGGATAAAACTATCTGTAGGTTGAAATTATAAGTTCCTCTGATTCATCCAGTCCAAGGAGTAATAATAACCATTGTGTGTTCTTTTTAAATGTGTCAATAGACAAAGATTCAAATAAGTTCAAGTTGGCAAATCTACTGGAAATGTTCCTATAAAGAATTTGTGAAATATATGAAGGGTTGGTAGTTGAGTAAGTTCTGTGCAAATAAGTGGATGAGACACTTGTATTTTGTGAGTAACGGGTGTTATAAGAGTGTGAGACTACTGAAAAGATTGAATTTTGATGTTTGTACATATGAATTAGAAGAACTTTTATGAAAATTTGTCTTACTGTGAGAATAGATGTTTCATTAAATAATAAATCTGACGGGTGAAATCTTGATTTCTTGAAGGCTACCTTTATGACTTCTCTTTGTACCACAGCAACGGGGTCGAGAACCGTTTTATAAGCTCCCCCAAGCAATGATGCCGAATGCCAGTATTGATTGTATGTGAGCATAATAGGCCATCTTAATCTCATTTGGATTGAGAATGTCACTCAACATCCGGAAAGCATAAATTAATCGACGAATTCTGCACTTCAAATAGGTGATATGTTCTGACCACCTCATACGTCTGTCGAAAACAATACCTAGATATTTGTATGAGTGTACTCTTTCTATGCGCTCACAGTTACATACATTTCTTTGTGCATCATCACAATTATGTATTTTGATGTCTTCAAGGTTGTAGTCAGTAATGGGGCACAGAGATATTGGCATGAACTTTGTTTTTGTTACATTTAGAGAAAGGGTGTTCTGGTCAAGCCACTTCTCCACCTGTGCAAGATCCTGTGTTGCTTTATCTTTTACTTCCTCCCAAGAAGTGCCTCTTAGAAAAATCAGGGTATCGTCGGCAAAAAGCAAAATTTTACCATTCAGGGCAAGTCTTGAAATATTGTTAATGTAGACGAGGAAAAGCAGGGGACCCAGAGTACTGCCCTGGATCACCCCGTAATCCACGTCAGCTTCATCACCAACCATGCCCGCTATGGAAACAGATTGCCTCCTGTTTGAAAGAAAACTATTGAACCAAGACAGGGATGTGCCTTGGATTCCTATGTACTCTAATTTTTTCAAGCTTAGAAAAAATAGCTTGCTCCTATCTATAGAATCGAAAGCTTTTTTCAAGTCTAAGAAGATCATCATGGATTTTTGGCTAGAAGATATAGAATTGTTAATCTCTACATTGATATCAAATAGGGCATCAGTTATTGATTTATCTTGCCTAAACCCATATTGAGATTTACTAAGAATATTGTTTTCTTGAAGATAGCTCATCAGTTGTTCTTTCACAATTTTTTCTAATATTTTAGAGAAAACACTTAAAAGGGATATAGGACGGTAGTTATTCATATCATTATATGCTCCAGATTTAAATAGTGGTATCACTTTAGCTAATTTGAAAGGATCAGGGAATACACCACATGACAGACTAAGGTTAATGAGATGGAGAAGGGGTTTTGATAAAAGATGAATATTATTTTTAAGAAAGGATGCAGAGAAATTATCATAGCCAGGGGCAGAGCCTCCTCGTAAGCCGGACACATGTCGCAAGATAGCTTGCTCTGTGACAGGCTTCAAGATAAAATTCGTATGACTTCTGTTTGTTTGTTTGTTTATGAGGGTGAAGCCCACATAAGCTCATAGGCTTGTGCGTGGGTAATGAAATGGATGATAGATGACGACTACTTTTTAGGTAGACGGGACCGACGGCTTATCGTCTCCTCCGAAAGACGGGGTGGTCGTATCTATGTGATTGTGCTGTGGTCAAAAATTGTTCTCCGCTTGGGATTCGAACCAGGGTCCACCTGGTTATCAGACCGGCGCTTTATCACTCCTCCAACGAGCCACCCAAAAATATAAATAGTCATCTATTAAAGGTTCACCACCTGAATCAATAGTATTAGCCAACCTCCTGCCTACACTAGAGAAGAAATTGTTGAATTCATTGGACACATCCCTATAAGAGTTCAAGGAGAGGTTCTGTGTGCTCATATTTAGAAATTTTTGTAGGGGGAACTGTTCTTTATTCTTTGTACGGCCTGCTATCTCATTGACGGTATTCCAAAAATGTTTTGGATTGCCATAGTTTGCATCAAGTTGTGATCGGTAATAATCTCTTTTAGTCTGTTTTAATAGGTTACTCAATAGGTTTCTGTGAGTACGATATTGATTTTTTAGGACATCATTGAAAGGCTGTCTTTTGATTAGTTTGCTCAATTTATCCCTAGTTCGAATAGCTGCGACAAGGCCAGACGTGATCCACGGCTTGAGTTTTTTAGATTTGAATGTATAATTGAATAGTTTTTTTGACTTCTCTGTACATATTCTAATATTGGAACAGAATAATTGAGCGCAGGTATTAGTATCCCGACAGGCAAAGAAGGGCTGCCAGTCGACACTTGCTAGATTATTACTGAGAAGAGATTTCGAAATGTAGGTATTATTAATGTTATTTGGTTCATGTCCTGACTGAATATTTGGCTGCAAAGGGGAAGTGATAGTTACGGTAATACTATAATGATCAGTTACACTGGTATGGAGGATAGCTGAATTTACAACCGACATATCACAATGCCTCAGGAACGCATGGTCCAGACATGCTCCTCCGGCTCCTGACACTCTCGTTGGCTTATCGATACACTGGACAAGACCGGCTCCTAACAAACTGTTAAGATACCGATCAGTGACAGCATCATTTTTAAGTAAATCTATATTTATGTCGCCTATCAAGATGCATCCTCGATTTCGTGGAATATTTCTGTAATATGTATCCAGTTCAATAATAAAATTTTCAATATTGCTATCAAACGTTCTATACAAACCCAGCAAGTTATAATTTACCCCGCAATAATTAAAATCAAGACTTAACCCAAAAACATCTCCAAGAGTAACCTCCCTTGCAACCGCTGATATTCGCTCATTTACATAAATCAATACACCATCGTTCTGGTTGCGATAGGTGCTTGTTTTGAAAGAATTGAACCCAGTAAGATCAACCACACCGTCACACTTGGGCAACCAACATTCTGAAAAAATTATTATATCCAATTTGGGAAAAACAGAATCTAAATAATGAATAATGAATTTTTATTTTTCCTTTCAAAACATACAATATAAAAACTTGAAGAAAAAAACAGGAAATAAGTCGACTACATTAACCAGTTTTCGTAGTCAACTTTTAAACAAAAATAATCAAAGTATTTATCTTGTTAATTTTTGAGTCCAGCAATATTTTAAAAACTCTCGCACTCTGTGACGTCTGTAAATCCAGTGAAAAAAGCAAAAATATTACAGTATTACAGCATTACAGTATTAATTTATCTTATAGATTACTAAAATAAACACTTATTATCAAAGTGAATATTTCAGAGAAAGGAAACAATATTCCACATGTATATTATTATTACTCATGTTTGAAAGATTATGTCGGTGTGGCATCAAGAAAACTTAAATCTTGAAAAGACATTAGCCAATTTCGTGAAAGTTTTAAAAAAGATTTTAATTTTTCAGAAGATTTTATTTCATATGGTAATTGATTGAAATACTTTGGAGCCACATATTGCAAAGATTGTTTAAAAATTGATTTATTAATTTTTGGTAAACGAAACATTCTTTGTGAAATTCTTCTAGTATTATAAAATAAATTCACTGTACCAGTATTGCCAGCTCTGACATAGAATATTTTCAAAACTTTATATACAAAAAGATGTCGTAGAGGTAATGCTTTTAAATAGACATATAAAGGATAGGAGCTTTCTCTTCTAGTACTGTTGCACATTATACGTACTATATGATTCTGAGAAACTCTTATTTTCTCAAGGTGGCTTTTACAAGCACCTCCCCAACTAAGAATCCCATACTGCAGTCTGGAGTGTACTAGCGCAAAATACAACATTCTCAAGAGATTAAGGTCACAAAAATTTTTCAAGAAGTAGAAAGTTCTCACTGATGATTTAATGCTCTTATGCAAATTTATAATATGGGAGTTCCAATTTAAGTTTTGATCAAAATTAACACCTAAGTATTTAAAAGTAGTAGTTTTTTCTATAATTTCACATGAGCAATTATTTATTATGTTACACTGCAAATCATGAAAAATCAAAGGTGATGGAAAATCAAAACTATTTGTTACACTAAAATTTACATATTTTGTTTTACTTATACTTATCTTCATTCTATTATTATTACACCATTTCCTCAGGCTCTTCAGATCCTCATTAACATTGGCCCATATATCTTCTACATTTGTGGGTGACTCAAGTAGATCATTGATAAAGATCAGGAATAGGGTGGCCGATAAGACCGACCCTTGATGCACACCTGATCTGATAACTAGTGGTGAACTAAACTGATCATTAACTTTTACTTTTTGAATTCTGTTGGTAAGAAAACTATTGAACCAGTTGTTTACTATTCCTCTTATGCCCACTGCATCCAGTTTAGCTAATAATATTTCGTGGTCTACTAGGTCGAACGCGGTTTTGAAGTCGATGTAGAGCCCAGTTGATTTATTATTTTCATTAAAACTATTATATATTTTTTCAGTTACTGAAATTAGGGCATCCTCCGTTCCTATTCCTTTTCTGAAACCAAATTGGAACCGACTGAAAAAACCTATCCTATCAAGATACATAATCAGTCTGCTTCTCATAAGTTTTTCGAATATTTTTGAAAAAACAGATAATAAACTAATTGGTGGGATATTGTCAAGTTTTAATGAAGAATTTTTTTAAAAAATTGGAATTACTGTGCTTTTTTTAAATTTATCAGGGAATATTCCATTTTGAAAACTTAAGTTAATTATATGAACTAATACAGGTGCTATTTGCTCAGCTATATTTTTAATGAGACAAGCTGCAATTTTATCATGTCCTGTTGATTTTTTATTTTTTAAACCTTTTATTACTGATAATACCTCATCGACAGAAGTAGGATAAATAAACATGGATTGAGACAGATAACGGCTTTTACATTGCAGGTTTGGAAAAGATAATGATGGTGGAGGTGTAGTTTGATTTTGGCTACTCTGTACTTGAACTGAGATAAGCTGGCTGTTAATTGTCTCAGCTATCATTTTCGGGTCGTCCAAAATCGTTCCATCAATTAATTCAATCTTATCAACTGTTTTCTTACTCGTATTTCCTATTACACTATTAATAACTTTCCAACATTGTGAAGAGTCTCCATTACAATTATTAATTTTGCTAGAAAGAAAGGTATTTTTTGCTGTATCAATATAATTTTTTAATTTATCACAAAAGTTAATAAAATACAATTTAAAAGACTGATCGTAAGGACGCTTCTTCTTAATTGAATATAATTTTTTACGTTTCCTGATTCTGTTAGTAGTCATCAAAATTTTTCTTATAGCTCCTTATATTACAATGTAAGATTTTCAGGCTTTCTAGACCGGAACAGTTGAAAAATTGGGAATATTCAGTAAAATCATCGAGGATCACACATTCGCTAACCACAGTCGAGAATCCCATGCCATCCTCATCATCAAATCTATTGTTTATAATTGTAGTGAGCGCCAAAAAACAAGGCACCTAGCCGAAACCGGCCAACCAAAAAGCTTTCAATATTCATAATGGTTTTAAGTATCAATTAAATTTAATGATAAGAGATTAACAAACTATGAAGAATACATGAGAATGTATAACGTTATGTGAAGAAAAATAAAAAAATATATATTTTATGAATACGAAAAATAATGTAAAAGTATAGAGTATAACAAGAACTAAGATATTCAATTAATAGCTGATCAACAGTGGATTAATAACCAATCTTCATCAATTATTATCAAAATCACAACGTTATCAATAATATCATTAATTATAATTATTATAGGCTACCATTAATTATCATAGATAATTAGATATTATAATATAAGATTTAATAATATAAGATTAGGGAAATAAAATGAGAGAGAAAGTAACTCATGTGATAAAGAAATGTTGTGTTTGTTAGAGAAATTTCGAAACTACTGTATTCAATCTCCAATATCGCTCATGCTATACAGTAATTCATTTAAATTCATTGTAATTTGTCCAAACAGTCTTGTGGATGACGACTAGCAGTGATTCATATTATTGGCGATAAAAATTATGTGTATCTATTGTAACTATATATAGAGAGAAATCTATATTTATCGGTGAAGTGGGAAGTAAGGAAAATAGGGGATTGTGAGAGAGAACAGTAAAAATCGAATATCGTGCTTCCTTCAAGATAAGATAATATAGTGAGTGACTGAAACATTTTCTACAATAATTCATTGTCTTACAAGTAAGAACTCAAATACTGATTATAAAGTTAGTACGGTACTGTATGTATCTATCAACATCCACCAAATATTGTATATATGCAGAAGAAAAAGTAAAAGGATATACTGCTGTTGTATTAATATTTTCTAAATTTAATATTCCTATTAAGTTATAGCCTATACTTAAATATTCCTCACATATTATGTTATATTTATTATTCTTCACATTAGTTTATTTATTTATGACAGAATATTATGAAGTTTAAGTTAATGATAAATAATGTAATTTTACTCTACTAATAGTGGACGTAGATCGTCCATAATTGAGCGTTACAGCATAAGCAGAATAGTGGGCCTACTTTAGTTTGCAAATATAGATAATTAGTTCACATTAACGATTTTTCCAGGCTTAAATCTATGAATCATGAGGGAAATAAAATAAAATTATAAATACTATAAAGTTCAACCAGTAAATACATTAACCAGTTCATGTAGGTCCCAGAACAATATGAATAAAAAATAAGTCGTCTTGAAATTAAAATCACTTTAGCGATCTTCGTTTCTTTTTTCAAGAATATGTGACTTAATATTTCTTACTCACATTATATTGAAGGCACATACTAACAATAGGCTGGCGGAGACACATGCACACTTCATGGCTGACTGGTGGGCGATGGCGGGGGTGGGATGGGGTTTGGAGGGTTGATGGCCGCAGCCTGCTCGCCTTCGCCGCTCCCGCTCCTTATCTGCTCCACATGTGCGAGGTCGCGCACTCGGAACGGTCGGTCGCTGCTCCCTCGAAATCCTCGCCATCACTTTACAATCGGACGTCCACACTGATGACAATTTCCCGCCTTTTTTCATTGCCATGGCTGCATTGAAAATAGCTTTAGTCTCGGGTGTTAAATGTTCGTTGAGGTAGATTAAGGAATCAGGGAACGTGTTTACGAGTTCATTAGCGGTGAGAGTTCCTTTCTGTCTCCTAGCTTCCAACCACGACGATTTTACAAAGCGAGAAGTGAAATTAACTACGATAGACGGTAGTCTAGGACTATTTTTACTACTTCCCAACCTATGGGTAGCTGAGATATCTGCATAGTAAAAGTTCAGTTGCAATGCACGGGCTACAGCCTAAAGGATATTCAACATGTTCTCATTTTTAGTAAAGGGTACACCAGTTAAAATGATATTGTTTTTGCGAGTATGTTGTTGGAGATCTTGCACTTCGATTTTAGTCTTGTCAGATTCAACTTTCACTGCAGCATACTTCATCTCGAGAGCATCAACTCTTTCACTTGCACTATTGCACTTTGCCGTAATATCTGATTGTTGGGATTTCATTGTCTCCCACATTGCCTTGTTTTCGTTCCACCTGTTGTTGTTTTTACTTTTCGTTGTTCTCTGCTCGTAGATCAAAAATAGCTTTTAATATTGCAGCATTACTAGTATCGTGATCTTCAGTCTTACCGGTAGATGACGAGTTTGTTGTACACTTTGCACACTTCCATCTTGCGCTTCGTGTACCGAGACCTACACAAGTATGATGAAATGTAGATTGGCAAACCGTACACACAACACTGTCCTTGTCCTTGATAATGTTCGATTTGCACTTACAACACTCCATCGTAACACAAATAGGTTATCTTTTACAATAGGATCACTTTTAGGTTATACGAAATTTATTGGCCGGCCGGCTTCAGCGCGCCTATCTTATCGCAAACAGACCTCCGTTCTCATCGGCTGCCTGAGCAGAACTGAACTGAACACATTCAACGTGTGACACGTCTAAGACCCCCTTCAAGATGAGGCTTGGCCTTGATGTTTATACTATACTATGATATAAAAATCATATGATATTATATTAACATACTATATTATGATATAGATGTGGAACTATGTAGCACCCGCAGCCTAACCTCAAGCCTCACCTTATTTGACTTGTTCCTACCCTAATATTTCTATTATTGAACGCGAGTGAGGTCTAGATTCAAGACGACAATTTTGCATTTTTTATGTTTGACCCGAGGTCGAAAATTAGGGCATATTTCATGCGCTCTATGATGATATATTCACTGGACTAAATTTTGATTTTGTAATTTCAGCAATGCAAGCGAGAAGGTGGATCATCAAAGGATGAAATCGCTTCATCTTTAACTGTGAAAATGCCAAAAAAAGAGTTGGAGTGAGTAGAAATTCAAATCAATTCATAATATCTGTACCTCAGAGCCAGACTGGCCTAAGTCCAAAATTTTCAATTTTCGGGTTTTATTAATTCTGAAAGACAATTTTTTCTGAATCGAACGTGTCCATCAAAAGTGTCCTAGGACGTTTCCTTCCCATTCTATCGAAGGATGAAGTTTAGAACTACGCGAATTTTTTATCTCCGGGTCAGACTGGCCTAAGTCCAGATTCAATGCTAAAAGCCCTTGATAATTGTAGTTATTGGCGGCTATAAAATGCCGATATTTATTGTTTTTGAATCAGTTTATATGTATTTTGAGACGCTGAATCCAAAAATAATATTTTTGATTTGATAAAATTATCGTGTAATTGAATATTTTCAATATGGCGATCAAAATTGATAATTTTCATACTATGACGAGAAAGGTATAAGTATAAGTACAGCTCCATTTTTTGTATATTTCAAGACGCAGAATTGAAATTTGAGATTAATTTTAATTAACAATAGACGTTTAAAAATACTAAATTGAAAATATGGTGACCAAAACAATTCTTAAATATTTCATTCATACATTGAAGATATCCTTCAAACTACATCAAAAAATACCGCTTACTTCTGGGCGCGGAATCTATTTCTAAAATGATGAATTTAAGAATAAATATTTCAAATATTCTTTCAAATGAAATTGGAAACTGTTCAATCTTCTTTATAAACACAGAATAAACGCGTAAAATAATAATAATAATAGGCTACGTAAAAGTTTTTTACTGATTTGTACTCATGCACCAAGAAGAAAAATACAGATGGAGAAGTCTTCCTTCTATCCAATGTAGTATGGATTCAAGTTCGTAGAGAAGATATGGGCATTCTTTTCTATAAAAATTGTTTCACAGATGAATCATTCAAAAAAGTGAACCTCAAGAGGAGACGTGGTGAATTGGTCCTACCACAGAATCGCCCACAATTGAGATTGGCTGAAAAAAGTATCAGCATTGCAAAATTCAATGACATCCAGAAAATGCTCAGTTGGATTCCACTGGAGTATCGGCCATTTTTCATAAATCTCCCACATGATGAGGGCATTGCTGATGACTTCCCTGGGGAGAATTGAATGATTCATTTGAGAAAAATTTTGTAGAAAATAATGCCCATATATATTTTGCAAACTTGAATACATGTCTCTCATTCAAAGGGTATGAAAGATCTTTTAGACCCAAGAATGAACATTTATATGTATAAACTTCGCCTTTTAATTCATATAACGTAATTCACATTGTGTAGGATTGTCAATGACAACTGTTTGTATAAAATATCTACAATTCTCGCGCTCACATGTAGTACCCATTTTCGTTGTTTAATTATTAAGTTCTCACTCGTAAAATTTATAGAACAACTAGCAGGATATTTGTATATTTTCATGAATGGCGTAAGAACAAACTTATGAAATCTGGTTATGTTTGACAAAAATTTATCTTAATGGAATAGGTAGAATTTCTTAACAAAATTAGCTTATGAAAAAACAATTCTCAGTATAATCAAAATCATTGTGCAAAATTTCAAGTTTGTAAGTTACGTGGAAGTTCAATTTTACTCAAAACCAAGCAACCAAGTAGTATTTCATTATGAAGTATGATAAGTGTCATACTTACAACTATTGCAATCTAGAAACTAAACAGAAATATTTTTTCATCTATTAATCTATTAGTAAACAAATAATCAGTGAAAAATTAATCCAATGCTCCAATCATTCATGTCTCAAAGAGAAAATGTTACTCCTTTTGTAGTACTGCAGTACATATAGCTCGAAATATACCTGTAATGGTAATGTCTGACCTTGATTATTATCGTTTAATTAATTGAAAATATATTTCTTTTCAATCCAATCCGATTCAATTTCGCTCTTCTATTATTTTCATAATTGAATTTGTAGTCCTCATGCATCTATGAGTTGCTTTTGCCTTGATGCGTATCAATGTTTTTATGAGGTACGGAAGAAATCATAATCTAAATCATGAGTAGGCCTAGAAGGCCCACCAAAAGTCAATTCCTAATATTGGTAATATGTACCCGATGGAAAAAGTGGAATTGTGAAATAATTTGGTCCTGAAGTAGTATTCTCAGAAAATATTAATCTCATTGGATCCTGAAATCTCATATAAATCGGATTCCTGAAAAAGTAGTGCTTATTCAAATATTTAATTAGAACTTGGTTCCAAAATATTTTAGAAAGTTCTATCACTCGATTAAGAACCTAATAATAATAAAAAAAATGTTACCACTTTCCAAAGCTTTTTTCAAAATAGGCACTTACTTTGTAACCATTATCTTGAAAATTTGTTATTTTGAAAGAGAAGGATTATCATATTTCGAATTAGCGTCTCATAATACATTATAAAGTATTCAAAAATATAATAAGAGAGAATAGGATATCTTATCTATAATATCTTAGAGCAAATCTCTAAGAAGAAACAAATATGAATAATATAGAATCAAAACGGTATTCTCACAAATAGTTGAAATCAGTTAGTTTGCTGACAAAATTTTTGTGGACTTAGGCCAGTCTGGCTCGGAGATTGTTTCGCGACCAAAATCAAAGAAAATCTTCCGTTTTTCGCTCAGCTGTGAAATTTCGAAAATGTGACTTAGGCCAGTCTGGCTCTGAGGTACACATATAATTATCAATAGTTGAAGAGTTGTTGAAGACCATTGATCTCATAATTAATGTAATTCATTTCTGCTTTGCATGTATTCCAAATTTATAAACTTGAAATATTTGATACTTGTAATGGATGAGTATGAGTATATGTAATAGTATACCAAGGTCAAGGATATTACAATTTAAGTGGAATAGAAAAGTGGTAGGGCAACTCAGAAAATTATGCGGTTCAGATCAACCATGTTGATACTTTTTGCTGAAAGTATTGCGTGCGCACGGTACTAGAATTTCTGATCTGACCTACATCAAATTCTAGTCTCCCACCTGTTTTTCGTTTTGCCTGTTTATCAGGCAACCTTCTTGTAATAAATTAGTATAATTGATAGTATACTATTTATTTTGAACGTGATTAGAATTAAATATCTTTGAGAAAAATGCTATCAAAGTATTCGCTATGAGCATCTACCGTGCTGCGCTCTGGTGGATTATCGTGTGTACTTTTCTGCGAGTTTTAGCATGCAAAGCATAGCGCTAAATGGGAAAAACGCATTTATACTTAAAATGGAATTATTTGCTGCTTCATGCATTTCTCAGTAATTAGAACATGATATTTAGGATAGGAATGTTGGTTATTGATAGTATTATAGCTCATTATATTAGAAAAATCCTAGTTTTCAAGTATTTGAGAGCAGATAACCGCAAACAGATGTATTTGAGAGTCGACAAAAACTTTTAGATAACAGCTGATAAGTTATCTTACATGAAAATGAAAAAATGGCGCAAGCTCACATTTATTTGAAAAATTGAATGATATGAATATTCCTTATTAAAACATAATTAATAGAGTTTTTGCGTTGATAGTAACAGCTTATTAGATTAACTAACATAAAAACTATTCATGTACATTACCTCATGTACAGGTTAGAATGGAGCACTCCATGGTCCTACTTGATCGATAAATTCTTTTGCACGTAAACAAAACAATTAGGTTAGCTTCACCTATCAATATTTATTCAATGCAGTGAACCATTCTTTTCATTGATGAAACTTATGTATGGCAACTGGAAAAGTGTAGAACTTGAAATTTCCATTGCGTGTTTTATTTTTACAATCCAGAACACAACAAATTCTCCAGGACATTATTTTAGGTTCAGCCCTATCTCCTCCAATGTTAATTCACTCAATTTTTCGCCGAAATGATCCGCCAATAGCGCCTCGATCGCCAAAAATATCCTTTCCACCCACTTGCACACAGCGAATAGGCTGTAAATAATAGTGCATGTACAACTTTTCGAAGGAACCCAACATAAATAAACGAGACTCAAAAGCTCATTTCAATAATAACCCCAAAGTTGATGCTCACTTGTCCCACTCGGTAGTACAGACTATCAGCAAGAAACAAAAATTTTCACGTGATGAAGATGCAGAAATCCTAGCAAAATGTTTGAGCTTTGAGAAGCCGGAAGTCTCAAGTGACCGGTATTAGGATGAGAAGAAACAATATAAACACAGATATGTCATCAAATCAAATGGAATAATTTCTTCTTTTATTCACTATTTCATTTTCTTGTATATTCATCCAAACTATTTCATCGATTCAGGATTATTATACTGAGTATGTGAAAAGTTTGGGAACGGCTCAGTATTTCTTTTACAAAGGTTATTTGACGGCCTGTGACATAGTGGATCTTATAAAATTCAATGTTATACAGTTATACAAAATCGGGTCCGCCATATTGAATTCAAGATTATTTTCTCAAATTATAAGGCTGTCATATTACAGGCTACATTATTTCGATGCTGATTTTCAATAAAAATTGAATGCCGCGAACCGCACTTCGATATAACAAACTGTTAGCAAGTTATATCTATTTTTAGACAAACATTCACTACAGATCAGTTAATAGCTCCAAAACTGTTCAACATATCGATGTGCGGTTCTCGCAATCCATTTTGTCTTTACATTCTATTTCAGTCATTTATAACATAACCACGTTAGTGACTTTTCATATTTAGTCCACCATCCTGGATTTGCCAAAATTAAAAAAATTGTAAGATCGTCATGTACTCATGTTATACGAAATTCCAAAGCAAATTGGATGGTGATGACCACAAAGCAATCAGTCAACTCTTTTTGGAGATATTAACTGATTTCGAGTACAGTACTGTACATTTTTCCAAATAATAACGTGAATATGGGGTTGAGATAGCAATGCACGGTTTCCAGCATTCAATTTCTATTGAAAATCAGCATCGAAATCATATATAATATAACCATCTTCCCATTAAAAATAATAAAGTTGAATTCAATATGGCGAATTGAACCTTGAGTAAAACGGCAAATTTTATTACGATCCATTATTATGTCACCGACCGTCAAATTACCCTTCTAGAATGAATATTAAGCCGTTTCAAAACTTGTCACACACCCAATATTTATTTATCATCATTACATCACATCATGTCCGGGAGTATTCCAGTTGGTGAATTGTCGGATACAGTATAATATATAAATAAGAATATTTAACATGATAGTATAATAAAATGGAATCAATACCTTTCAAGTCACAGTTATAGACTATGTATGTATGTATGTCTGGCTCAACAGCCCATGAAGGGCCTAGGCCTAACAGCTGGTACACAGTATTTCTTTCTTGTACTTTGATTTGAAAACCTTCAATTAATTTTTTTTCTCGTTGATATTACAATATCAAAATAAACTCAACTCGAGCTTACGCACAGGTAATGTTTGCCTATGTAGGCTCTTCCTCCTATTATCAATAAGGAACTAAAAATAATTTATGATTAAATTTATACTTAAGAAATTATATTATTTAAGTCATCTTTGAAAATTCTGTATGTTACTTATTAATTCTGTACATTGATATTTTTCGTTTTATTTTGAGGAAAATAAATGAATTGAATTGAATATATAGACTTATATATTATGTAACTTCTTATATAAAAGTTATTAACATTTTGGTGTAAACGTGGCTTTAGTTCATGAACAATGGCTCTCTTACAAAAAGACGAAATCGACTTTAGTTATAGTAGGCCTACATAAAGGGGAAACTAGTAAAGAAATTCCAATAGAAGTTTTGTTTCGCTTATCAACTTTCACTCGCTAAATTGCTTTATTGTCATGATGCGCATCAAGTTCATTTCCATCAGTATTTCCTTGTCTAAGACTATTTATTATTTCTTTCCACAGGAATATACTGGAGTTCCTTGTTTCTGAAGGACACATCTACACAACACAAGATGATTCTCACTACTTGGTTACCGATTTCACATGAGCTGCTTCCTCCACTCTCCGAACTTCTAAGATAGTGAATGGACAACAGTTAAACCCATCTCAACAGATAAATTCTACAGTTATTTCTTGAGACCGATTTTGTAAATATTCCATAAGCTAATTTATAAACATGGAATGCTCATGATGATTTGCTACTTTTAAGGTTTATTAAACAGAAAGGTGGACGTTTCTTCAATATTTCAATTGTTGTTAATGTTGAAAAATAAGTAAAACTTGAATTTTGTTTACAGTGATTAATTAATTCATTATACTATAATCCACAAATCATCACAGTCCGGCATAACAAAGTCTTTATAAATTTATAGAATAGAATAGAAAAATGCTTTTATTCTCCTCCACATTATAAATGCAAAAATATTATGAACACACATTTACGGCTTGATCACATGATCGCCAGCCGGAATTATAAATTTATAATAATGAATTAAGGTCAACGCGCACCGGTACGAACAAAACCAGTTAGATGCAATACAAATATGGAGCTGTATATAATCAGTCTACGAAGTGTTTAGACCTAAGCCCCTCCTCAGAGGTTCCGATGTCATGATCTGCCCAACTCACAAGCGGTTTATGTTTTTTTTATCATTATTTTTTGATTGGCAGCATTCTTATGGTTCTAACATGAAAAAGATTATTATCAATATTAAATAGGGTTACCATATTGCTTGGGTCTGAAAAACGGACACCTAGGGGGCCTTGGTGGGGGGGGGGGGTACTCCATAACCCCTGGTGTAATATGAAAAAGTTGAATAATTAGGTGTCAAAAAGGTAAAATTAAGAATGTTGGCTCCAAAACTATATTTTACTCAAGAGGCTAAAATTATGGAACTACATAAAACTATTACTTGATTTAATCTGTCTTATTTTTTTTAAAGATAATTTTGATAATGAGTGAAAAGTAATGGAAAAATATATAAGTTCGGATAGCCGAGTTGAGAATTATCCAACCGAATAAAAGTATGTTATTTTATAAGTAATAATTTGTAAAAATGAAAGGGTACTAATATTGATAAAATTAGAGAGAGGGAGAGAGGTTGAATATTTCTCTTTATCTCATGAAAAGGAAGAAGAAGTCTTCTTCATGTTGATAATAATAACAATAGGCTACCGGTCAGTGGGGGTTACTTTTGGGACAGGTTTCCTACTTTTCAATGAATATGTGAGATACGACTCAGCCAATCTCAGATACAACCAGCTCAAAAGATAGCTACACTTTTTGGCTTTCTAATGAAATGTCCATGAAGACCAAGAATAATTACAGTAGAATAATACAGTATGGAGGTGTTATCGAATTATAAAACATAATACATAACTAGACGGCGTCAAAGTGGCCGTCTAACAAATTTCAAATAAAACCAAGGCGGCGCGGCGCGATCTTTGAATTAGGTTGCGAATGACAATAGCTTGGTTTTCATTATACAACCATGTTGTATTTATTTATAATGTTATATTCTGAATAATTCACCGGTATCTTTTAATTTATTGAATCTTATTATCTTTGTTTAATCTATTAAATTAGGCTACCCCTATTACACTAGCGGATCCAGAGGGGGGGCACAGGGGCACGTGCCCCCCCCAGACGGATGAAACATACACTAGATAGAATGGACTAAATTGAATTATACTGTACATATAAACTCAAATTAAAAATTCTAAGGGGGTTCAATTAAAAGTTTTAAAACTCCTATGAATATACTTTTTAGAGTAAAAAAACCAAAAATTTTCGGGGCAAGCCCCGGACCCTATTTTCAGCGTGTATCAAGTAGCCTAATAGCTGACGCCAAAACGTTAGTCGGTTTTGTCTGCTTGTATGCTCCAAGAGCTGATGCTATCGATTAGAGTTGTCATTTAGCTATGCCTGGATGGTGGATTTAAAATTAAAAGAGACAATAGATGCTTTAGTATTAGGCTACATCAATGAGGAAAGTGTCTAAAAGTTTGGCAACAGCTATAGTAGCAATTAGACTGAAGCCTCAACATCCAAAATAAGAATTTTTCTTCAACTCTGAACTGATTTATTCAATATTATTTTGTAAAAAGTAACACAATTTTCACGTTGGGGGGGCACCAAAATATCTCAAGAACTATGCGGCTCAGCGCAAAATGTGTCAACATTACAATATATATTTACATAATTCATGATTTGACAATAAGATTATTTTTAATATTTGACAATTCCCCGGTCTACTGACTGCGGCGAAGACCTAAAAAACTGAAACTGAAATAATTTTAAAATAGTGGTCCTATGCAAAATTCCGCTAAATTGAACGGTTCTCAAGTTACAAAAGGGAAAGGATGAACTTAACTTATACATTTTTAGGCCAATCTTCGAGATATTTTGGAAAACTAGAATTACACATCTTAGCCCCCCTTCTCGAAAACATAAGTTCAATAAAATGTAGCATTTCACGAAATTTTTATTTGAACAATTTATAGTTTAGGGGCTGTATACGTCATTTTGGTATTGGGGAGAAACTTTAACCCTTGAAAATAAGGCTAGACTAATTGCACCATATACTAATACTAAAGGAAGTATTCCCAAGCTGCAGCTTGAGATGCGCGGCTCGAGCTGCCTGGCTCTTGAAGGTACGATTCCCAAGCAGCAGCTCAAGCTGCCCGGCTCTAATTTCTCTTCTGGAGCTGCACAGCTCTAGCTGCGCTGCTCTAGCCATCACAACTCTATTCACAACTATATTATAGATGATTACTCTGCTATTAGAGCTACTAATGTATATTAATTCAATAAATAGTGAAATTTACCTGAAAATGACTCAAAAAAGGCAAATTTCACTATTTATTGATTTATCATACATTAGTAGCTCTAATAACACACAGAACATTTATAATATAGTTATTTGAATAGAGTTTTGATGGCTAGAGCAGGGCAGCTCGAGCCGCGTAACTCGAACTAATGCTTGGGAATGCTACCATAAGGTTGACTTTAAATTAAAATTACCGGTCTGTTTCATTATTATTTGTATGAGAGGAGTTTAAATTATGATAGGTTGGTAGTTGGTGATAGCCTACTTTCTGAATACTATAATTTATTGTATTTGTAGAATAACTTTTAAAGTGAATAGAGTGTGATATGGGGCACTGACGATTGACCAGTGACCATCATACCCAATACCCACATCAACTAGTCAGAATCAAGTAAAATGGTTGGAAATGATTGCTCAGAATCAAATGGTTCAATGGTTGGAAATGATTGCTCTCCTGTAAGATTGAAAATACATATTGGATGGCTTTCTAGCTGTTCTAAATGCATTTGAGACTACCTTTTTCAACAAAAATCTCTGGGGGGAAAACCCCCGACCCCTTTTTGCCATAGCGTAAGAAGTGATAATATCAAGTAGCCTACTAGATAAGAATACATGCTACAATGAAAAACGAAAGTAATGTACCGGTACCAAAAATACATGAGTTAGGTAAGCCACTTACTTTCAGCATTTTTTCATATTTAACCAGCCTATTAATGAATAATTTTTGTTTCTTGATCTATTGTTAAAATTGAATTGAAGGGTTATAAAACTTATCTTATTATAGGGGGGAGAGGGAGGGGTTGATTAGGTATGAAGAGGCACTTGAGAAAAATTGGGGAAGGGGGGTGCAGACTTGTGATAATTTCGCCTCACTAGCCTTTAATATAATTTCATAACCTGGGTTGTGCCCCCCCCCCAGAAGTAAATCCTGGATCCGCCCCTGCCCTATTAGAAATTCGAGATTTAATATTGTTCAATTCATGGAAGGACAGTTTGATTAATTAATATTAATATTTTTATGATTTACAGCAATATTTGAAATCTATATTGGTAATTATTCAGAAGCTGAATTATTGTATTCATGAAACTAAAAATCTAATGAGCCAAAAAACCTTTAAATTGGGCTCTCTATATGTGACTTTATTTACCATAACTTCTTGTATTGAAATTTCAATACAATTTTAATATTATCAACAGTCTTGAGGGTGGCCGTGGATGAGTGGGTTAAGTGCTAGAGTTAAAGCCTCCACATAAGGCTAATTTCAAAACAAAGAAATATTTACCAATTCAACTAAAATATTTTTGGATTGGAAGTATTCAAATTATACATCGTGAAAGCGTATATCATTGTCAAGAATATACGCTTTTATAAAATAAAATTGTTAACTAGTAAAGATCTGAAACCTATCTGTAATGATATATGTTTCAAGGAACTCTTCATAAACCCAATTCTGCGTTCAGAAATGCGAAAAAAACAATAAATAATCAGTTATAAGTTCAATAATCAAAAATAAATGAGCAGTCCAAATTCAGTTTATTATCTAGGTAGATCACTCAGAACTTTTTGAGTTTTCATTGCATTAAGATATAAAATCCGAAAAATATGAATAACTGTTTTATTTGTTGTCAGATTGACTTGAATTTTTATGGAGAGGACACTAATATAGAGAGGAATGTTCCTGTTTCTTGTAGAATTTTTCCAAGGCTCCTTAACTAACCCACCCCCAGATCCAAAAAAGCGATCGGGCGATTTCAGTCATTTCAAATTTCCCGGCTTAGAAAGACTTGGCACGAAGGCATATGATTGGTTGATAATTGCACGCGGAAGAAAAAATACATTCTTAAAAGTTGAGAGAATGACTCCAGCTTGGTCAATATTGATTCAAAAATTATAAATTTGGTCTTAAATTGTAGATTAGAATGTTTTCTACAATTTGAAATTCGATTTTTGATTTTTGAAGCAATATTGACCGAGCTGGAGGCATATTCCCATCTTGCGAGAATGTCTTCTTTGTTTCTTCTTTGTGTGAATTGTTGTCTTAGATCAAACGATCAAAGCCTTTTGAAGTTCCAAGAAACCTACACTTGTATGCGCATGTCTGTCCAAGCAAAGAAGACCGTGTGGCAAGATGGGAAAGTGACTCCAGCTCGGTCAATATTGGTTCAAAAAATATTAATTTTGTCTCAAATTGTAGATCAGAATGTTTTCTACGATTGAGACTAGATCAATAATTTTTGAACCAATATTGACCGAGCAGAAGTCATTTTCTCATCTTGCCAGGGGGTCTTCTTTGCTTAGACAGACTATTATATATAGGCTACATCATCATTCTATAGTATTATTGCTGATAGTGATGTAAAGTCTCTCCAAGCAAAGAAGGCATTTTGGCGAGATGGGAAAATAACCTCCGCTTGGACAATATCGGTTAAAAATCATAGATTTGGTCTCAAATTGTAGGAAACATTCTGATCTTCAATTTAAGACCAAAATTTTACTTTTTGAGCGAATATTGACCAAGCTGGAGTCATTTCCCCATCTAGCCAGAATGTATTTCTTCCTTGCACAGACTACAGTAAATAGCGAGAAATTACTACAATGATCATCAGACTCTATAAATGAGTGCCTTTTCGCTTTCATTAAATTAGATTAATTACTCATATCGGTCTCTTTATCCTGTTGGTCAAGTGCAAGGCAGGACTTGGTCCTAACTTCGCCGTTTCAATGCTGTAACGAAGTAGTCATATTTTATTATCTATAATTAATGTACATGGATAAAGTTATTCTATTCACCTTCTCTCATTTTACTCTCTCTTTAACCTCTCCTCACTATCTCCTCTCTCATTTTATTCTCTTTATCCTCTCTCTCATTCTTTTCAATCATTTCACTGCCTCATTCACTTTTCAATCCACTTTTTCCTTTCTCTTTTCTCATTTTACTATTCTCTCTATCTCTTATCTCATTTACCCTCTTTATCCTGTGCTTTCTCTTCCTTCTCTCATTTTACTCTCCCTTCTCTCTACTTCTCTCTATCTTTTCTCAAGTTTCTCTAGTAATACACCAAGATATATTATAGTCAGATTGCATACCTATTTGACAATCACAATTCATCTGATTGCACGCATACCGGGTAACTATGAAATGCAAGTGAAATTGACAAGATGTGGTTAAATTGAAGAGCAAATATTTTGTTTTTGAAACATGAGGGATTTACTAATTACAATGTGCCATTAAAGGTCATACAGTTCAATATCATTATCACTTCCATTATGTTAAATTTTTGATGAAACACTTATTGTATAAAATATAAAACTTGATTTCCTAATTTTCTTTTCATTTCCTCTTTTATCAGTTATATAGTCTTTTTTTCTGGGACTGATGCTCGCATAGGCTCCTAGGCCTGTGCGGGGCTAATGGGAGATGGCGACTGGTTTTTAGGCAGTCAAGACCGACGGCTTTACGTCTCCTTTAATAGACGGGGTGCCGTATCTATGTGATAGTACTGCGTTCGAAAATATTGTTCCCTGGTCAAGGATCGAACTTGGGTCCTCTTGCTTATCAGAACTCGGACCAAAGTTTTTTCCCTTTGCACCTTTTTTCTCCACAAATTCAATTTTGTTAGTATTTATATATTATGACATTTATATAAATATAAATGACATTTATTTATATCTATGGTATTTATAGTATTATTATTATTAACATCCATGCTAGCTATTATGTCATGAATAAATTCAAACTACAAAATCAAGTTGTCACATTTTATTTTGGCTATTAATGATTATTTTATAGAATTAAGTTTAATCTGAGCTATATTCTGCAAGTCTTATGAAGTGCATAAAATGATGTTTTATGAATAATATTTTTTTTTTAATGACAATAAAATTTAATTGGATATGGGTATGTATTATTACGGTATGTAACTGTATTCATCATTCCTCAAACTAAGCATAATCAGAATACAATTCATTCAGTCAACTAATAATATAGTGATAACGAAAAGCAAAGATATTATTATTTCCTTGTTCATCGCCATTCTCGCAATTATAAAGAGAAGCTACTGGGTGTTTTTGAAGTAAGTTATATACATATACAAGTTCTTTATTGATCTACTCAACAATGAATGTAAGTCGCTATAAATGATACCATTAGAAAGACACTTATTTTCCAATTCATAACTTAATAGCTAATTCAATTAACACTACTACCAATTTATATACAACATTCTTAATTTTTCAACAATTTATGTATACTATTACATCTTATCAAGATAATGTAGGCTATATTGAAAGTATTCAACATTTTTCACAATCATTTAAAGGCGCCCATAACCAGATGAGATAAGGAAGCACCCTGAAAGCTCTCTTGAGCTTAAAGGAATTCATTATAGTCAGCCAGCATTTTTAAGAAATGAACTATACAAGAATGAATACGGTACTTGTGGTAGGTATTTAGTAGTAACTTAGCCTACATACAATGATTCTTAGCACGGGAGTAGTGAATAATACAGGACTAATAGCAAATATAATTTTAGATTTCAAGTACCTAGCTGAACATTCATATTATAGGCTAACTTTTGCTCTCTTCAAAATGAACTGTGGAGCCAAAATTTGCTGCCAAAATGACGCTTCCTCCTCAAGTCTTCAATACTCTTGCCTTGCCTGTTACGGAGAATTACTTACTCCTTTGGTCTTCCACATGGATCAGTGTCTGAGGAGTCGTCCTTACCGTGTAGTGGTGAATTTTCTATAATTTTACTTATTTATTGCAAGAGAAATAATTTAAAAATTTTGAACTTTGATGGCATCTCCCACAAAGAATTTTCTCGGGAGTGCCTCTTATTCTCAGTAAATTTGGAAATCATATCTAAACTATATTTTTTAGAGTACCTCATTGTATACATTTTGTGGAGGTTTAATGTTTTCTTTGTACTAGTTTGCTTACTGAGAAATAAAAATTTATTATTATTCATTTATTTTTCCCGTGGCTATTTTCCTACCGGTAACCCCCTCCCCGTCCTCCAATTTATGAAATTGAGAATGCAATTTAAACGAAATTGATCATACATTCCTATTATACAAGAGTTTTTACAAGAGCACATTCATTTAGCCTATATTCCAAGTAAGCCTACTTGTTGTGAAATCCAAAGGTTTTGACTTAGATTTTCAAAGACTGAATTAATCTACCCCTTTTTGGTATGTATCAGCTCTAAAAGAATAGATCAAATTTCAACGTGTGACCTCAAATTTTCCAAGTAATTTTATTGACTATAATCTTTAACTGAATATTTTTTCCATAAATAAACGATATCAATTGAAAAATCAGAAACAAAAAATTACCAAAATTTAAGGTTTTTTTCAATTTTTAAGGGTGAAGCCGTACCCTAGGACGGCAGAAAACTTCAATTTCGGATTCAGCGCACTGGAATACAGTCATAATATAAAACAATAAAAAAAAACTTTTGCACCCCTTGTCTGACAAAACTACCATTATTTTACTGGGCTATCATAGCGTCAGAGTTTTACTGGAAACCTGACGTCAGAGTTTGCAAGCTACTTGAACTGATCGATAACTTTTGCGATTATGGCAGCGTCTCTAGTGTAACGCTGAGAGAGTGATATAGTTGATTCCACATATTATAACCGGTTCAGCGGGTCGCATGAATTGGCTAAACTGGACTAATCGAGCGCCTTGCACATCCTACCTAATAAACCAACTTTACTGTACTAATCGTACCTCTAGACAAATTGAAATACACTGCCTCGATTAGTACAGGAAAAACTGGACTAATCGAACCACTCTCATAAAACAACTTATATATTTGAAAAACTGGACTAATCGAGCACTGGACTAATTGAACCCTACCCCCAATGAATACTCAACTGTTTTGATCTTACTCCGGTTTAGAAAATATTGTTCATGAAATCAATATATATTTATGAAATTACAATCATTATTCTTATTATAGAAGGGGATACTCTTGACTTGGCTATAGAAAACTCCAATTTAATTCCCAGTAATATATTTTTTTTAATATCATAATTGCTCAAATGTATCAAAAAGATCAAATTCTAATTTATTTTGGAATTTTCAAAGTCAAGAGCATTGAATTTGTAACTCATTATTACTATAATTTACAAAATATTAGATCAAAAGTACAAAAGTAAAGTAAAAATTGAAGTAAATCGTACAAAAGCCATATCCGGTCGGTCTCCCCTCCTACCTCTCATTAGTTTGATCCAATGAGGATAAATTTAATGAATAAACTGTACAGAAATTTGTTTTGGAATTTGCGCACGTTTACCACTAGTCTAATATGTGATTTTTTTATTTCTGTTGTAATATCTTGATTTTTTCACAATAAAGTTCAACGTGGTTATTTTAATGGCTGTTGTTTATTATCAATTTGTAAGTTACAGGAATATTTTTAACAAGTCATTTGGTTCTATCAATAGTGATAAATGAAGAAAGAAGATGTTGTCAAACCACTGATTTATTAAAAAAATCAAGATACCAGTTTCGGTTGTTACACCATTATCAATCTCTGGTAAATGCCAGAGTTTACTAGACATTGATAATGGTGTAACAACCAAAACCGTTATCTGGATTTATAAAAATAAATCAGTGGTTCAACAACATCTAGTCATTTCATTTAATACTTGAATTAAGGTAAATCAGGTAAGGTAATTAAATACTTGAATAAAGTAGTATATGGATAACTACCACAATATCACCTTCACAATTGCTCAAAAAGTGTAATAGAGATAAAGGGATAGAGGGATAAAGATA